>OY720459.1:17863026-18010526 GCA_963082715.1 Harpalus rubripes | reverse complement strand
TTAAAAGTTACTTATATGAGTCAAGTCTATTTTATTTTGGACTTGACTTTAGGAAGAAAAGCAATAGGCGAGAGTGTTTACACAACGGCAAAAGTCGCCTTTTGAAAGTCAAAGTCAAGTCAAAGTACTTTTTTGCTATACGTGTAAACATAGTCTTCAAAACATGTCTCCAAATCACTTGAAAATATGGAACGCCGTTTGCCTTTTTATTCAACATAGTATTCATATTTCTAATTGTTAATAGAACGTCGAACCATATTTTTAAATATTTATATTTCAATATGTTTCTTATATTTTTCACGTTTTAAATATATCACAAACATATTTTTAAATAAATAAAAATATCATTGGGATTCATTTAATTTCTTTAAAATGTTCTCAAGCATATTTCTAAATCAAATATAAACCCGCGAACAATTAAAAATAAGGTTGAATTTCCAATATGTATTTGAAAATATGGTTAGTGTGCTCGTGATTTATCTTTTTAAAAACATATTTTTAATTCACAATGCAAACTCAGTTTTATTTGAATTAAAAATTTGTTTGCGATATTTTTACTTCTCTGTCTCTCTCGTATTCATAGCGTTATATGGGAGAAATAGAAAGAGACAGAGAATTAAAAATATGTATCAGTAAGTTTGTAACCATATTTCTTATTCGAAACATATTTGAAATTCAAACATATTTTTAAATGAGCATTTAAAATTATGTTTCGAGTTCTAAAATGTATTTAAAAATATGTTTTATTTAATTTTTAAACGATTTAAATGCAGTTTGCTATTTAAAAATATGTTATAAAAATTTTAAACCATTTTTAATATGTATAGCACTGTATAAAACATTTAATTTGTAATTTTTGTAAAAGGAAGTGACTTAAAAATATGTTTAAGATTTCTAATGCTTCTCGAATCGCATACATATTTACAATGATTCAAAATAAATTCAACCATATTTTCAAATAATTATTTAAAAATATGGTTAAATTTATTCTGAACCATTGTAAATATGTTTGCGATTTGAGAAGCATTAGAAATCTTAAACATATTTTTAAGTCACTTCCTTTTACAAAAATTAAAAATTAAATGTTTTATACAGTTCTATACATAATAAAAATGATTTAAAATTTTTATAACATATTTTAAAATAGCAAACTGCATTTAAATCGTTTAAAAATTAAATAAAACATATTTTTAAATACATTTTAGAACTCGAAACATAATTTTAAATGCTCCTTTAAAAATATGTTTGAATTTCAAATATGTTTCGAATTAGAAATAAGGTTACAAACTTGCTGATACATATTTTTAATTCTCTGTCTCTTTCTATTTCTCTCATATAACGCTATGAGTACGAGAGAGACAGAGAATTAAAAATATCACAAACAAATTTTTAATTCAAATAAAACTGAGTTTGCATTGTGAATTAAAAATATGTTTTTAAAAAGATAAATCACGAGCACACTTACCATATTTTCAAATACATATTGAAAATACAACCTTATTTTTAATAGTTCGCGGGTTTATATTTGATTTACAAATATGCTTGAGAACATTTTAAATAAATTAAATGAATCCCAATGATATTTTTATTTATTTAAAACTATGTTTGTGATATATTTAAAACGTGAAAAATATAAGAAACATATTAAAATATAAATATTTAAAAATATGGTTCGACGTCCTATTAACAATTAGAAATATGAATATCATGTTGAATAAAAAGTCAAACGGCGTTCCATATGAAAACGCGTTTTATAAGCGAATTACGTGTTTTTAGAGTGTTTTGCAGTAACTTCCATAGTTCATATCGGCACTTTAGCTGCCCTGGCGAGTGCACCACGGAGTGACTCCAAAAGCATGTATTCACTAAAAATCTGTGTATTTTGTCTTATTATACCCTAAATAACCAAGTGCCATCGAAACTACAAGTAGAATATGTTTCCAAAGCATACACACAAAATCGTCGATTCAGACAGTGAAACGCTCAAATATGATGTAAAAACTGTTTCTCAAAACATGTCTCCAAATCACTTGAAAATGCGTTTTCTAATATATTTACCCTAGTATATTATAATCAATGGTAGTAGTACAGTTGTTTTTACCTTCCGTCACCTTTAGGTAATGAAGGTATTGTCTTTGGTTAAAAAAATCGGTGATGAGTTTTTAATCAATAAGCACGTTTTAGGGCCCCTAGGATACGCTTTTATTATTATTTTGTTTTCTCTTCGTTACATCCATATAAAGAGCTGATTAGATTTTGGTTATAATTGGTCAACCGGACCCACAGTTTGAAGATTTAAACAGTTTTTCTTGAAAAAACAGTGTTAAATATAATTAATTTTTACATTTAACGTTATTATAAATATTAAAGAATATTTTATTCTCTATACGATTTGACTGCATTTTATACTTCATATTAAATGGATATAAAGGTAAAAAATTATAAAGAAATTAAATTTCATAAATTAGCCAGCTATGCTATAACTATGGAAACAGTTACTATATTAAGAAAATTATGATTGAAAGATGTCAGTATCAAGTGCAATTGACATAATTACTATGTTTGTGTTATAAATTTACTGGATATATAGGATCGTTTGCTAGAAACTTTCTGTATGGAATTTGTGTAAAATACATACAACTGACCTAAGGTAATGTACAAGAAATAGAATCTTTTGCAAGGAATTTTCTGTATGAAATTTGTACAAAATACATAGAACTGACGGAAGGTAATGTGCTGGCGACATCAGATTTTTTAATTTTATATTTGAAAATAAAGCATTTTTATTGTGAAAACGTGGAAATTCTTAGAGAATTAAGAAAATGGATATTTTCTGTAATTTGTTCGATAATCCTAACATATCGATAATCCGGATCAACCTGTGGAATTATTAGATCGGATTAAAGAAGTCCAATTGTATTTATATCATTGAATCGAAAAAAAATCTCTATCTAATGGACTAAAAAATGGTATAGGATACCATTTAAAAAAAATATAAGTTTGTTCTATAGTTTGAGAACCCCTGATTTCAATTTGTTATTAATGATAAATTACCATAAAATAACCCCTTATTTTTGATCATATATCATATATAACATTTTCTCGTCATTAGTACGCAGAGCAAGAGCTGGTTGTTTTAAGGAAACACTCTGTATAATATATTTTCATATTCTTTGAAAAAATACCTACATAACCTATCATTGGCATTGGCATGTTTTTTTTTTAAATATCTGTTTATTAAATACTGTTATTTTTAAAGGTAATGAAGCACTTCCGCGTAAATAACTGCACGGTAAATTACTTGCACACATTTGAGATGAATCACTCATAATAATGACATGAATGCAAGGTTACTGCTAGTATGTAAGGTAACCGAAATATGGCCTTGTACTTGTAATATATAATCATTTTCTTTACATTCTACTCGTGAACGAGAGTTGTAAATGAATTTTAAATTTAGTTCTTTCCTTATTTCATTTAATATTTATTAAGTATTCTTCTTCTAATGGGGACTTATGATTTTAGAATTTTACTGTTGCCGTCTACTAAGTTCTGAATCTCAAGTAACCTTTTAGACAAAGACGACAAGCTCGAAGAAAGAGACAGCAAAGCACTACCATGAACTCTAATATAGAATTTAATACAGTACTTAAATGTGTTGGATAATGGGGTAGAATGGACCATTTACATCAAAAGAGAGAGATAGACAAAAATGACATATATGTAGTGCGCAGTAGGTTGTATGCGCTTTGAGGAGACCAGTTACATTATAATAAAATTACAAATGGCGGAAAGTAAAAAATCTGGCAAAAACTTAACTTTCTTAAATAAATTCACACCAAGCGTTTGTGATGAATATTTTAAAACAAGAGGAAGAGGAGATGGAATCAGAAAAAGTGGTTTTTTGTTCCACAAGATGCGAAATAAACACCACATAAAGTGACAGATAATTGCGTAGTTGCCAGGTTGATATTAGGAAAGTAATAAAATTGTTGTTTTTTCTTTTAAATATATTTTTTTTTCTTTATTAATTATTTCTTTATAGTTAAAGACAAAACTATTAAAGTTTTTGTGTTGTTTAAATATTTTTTATCGAAAATAATTGCTTATTCTTTTAATCAGTTTACTTGACAACATGGTGCCTCCTCATCTCTAATTCGTAAGAATTTCACTACGTGGCGCATTGAAAAATGACGTCAGGGTGCAATAAAAATGTAAAAGGTCCATTGGTAGAATAGTGTGACGTCAGAGTATAGCGCGAAATATGAAGCATTGTTCTAAGCAAAAACGATACTTTCAAAGTAGACTCTATTGAAAGAATACATAAGGGTCAGCATTTAAAGGCTTGTAATTTAATGCTGATATTATTAACTTTGTGTTATTAATAACATGAAATTGTAAACATTGTTCTATTACTTCGTAATACAATATATACACATTAATAAATAATAAAGGTTTTATTTCAAGTTGAAATCAACTCTGTACATTCTGAACTACAGATTAACTGGTTTGCGCAGCTTCAAGCATATCCGAGAGTTTACCGACATACCGACTGAGATTTTGTTTGTTAGCGTTTTTGAGCATTTTCAAATGAGTTCTTTTCAGAAATTTAGATTTTTTCTTTTTAAGTTTTAGGTACGTATATAACTCTGTGTATCCATATTAATATATTAACAATATGACGTATTCCTAGGGTACTGTAACCTAAAAATGGTTTGCTGTCTTTCAAACGAGCTCTTCCGGCCGCTCCACGCGATGTTTCACGAAAATGTTCGAGATTGAACGAACATGTAGTTCCATGCAAAGGTTTTTTAAAACTTAAATAGAATAATTGTCATTACAAATAGGATAATATATTTTAGAATAATTATTTAAGATCCAACCTAAATGTTTAAATAAATTTGTCCTGGATCCTAAAGCCCATTTCTACGATTTAAAGATAATATATTTTGTTTAATTGAACTTGAACCTTAACTGAATGATAGCTGAAATAGCTAACTTTTCTTAAGTAAGATATTGGCGACGAAATGAACTGCTTAAAATTATAGTTCTTACTTGCTGTGGCAATAAGGTTCACTTTGAAAGATATGTTTACTTTATATAAATACTGCATATATTTTACATAGAGTGAATTAAAAAATATAAATACATATAAAGAAGATATGTGTTTTGTGTGTACCAGACATGTTAAATATGTACTCACTTATATAGCCTAATATGAAAATTGCGAGAGGTCTTGTGCTGGCCGCAACAGATTTTTTTATTTAACATATCTTATTTGATAATTTACTAATACTTAGGCTTGATAGAAATACTGCATATATTTTACATAGTTCATGGGTCTTTATTCTTTCCGAGATTCTTTCTTTATAATCCCCAATTTGAATTTATATTTTAATATTCTAATCTCTAATGCATTTGATCAAGATTAGTATGTCAGGCGATTTTAAAATATTGTATTGAAATATTACTTATTACAGGAGGTATAAATAGCTTCAGCATGTTTTTTACACCCCGGTTCCAACGCATCTTTTCGCAGCCCTGTATTTAAAACTATTTAGAATTGCAGACAAATTTCGGGGGTATGGTGAATACAATAAGCCCTTGGGTAAATAACAGACACTCATAAAACTTAAATTGTACAGTGTTAACTAATTTTGGTATAGCAATGAAAATTTATGAATGTTTCAATATTACATTACATTGAAAAATTGGCAACATGGTACAGAAAACGTCCATAAGAATAACATTGGCTATCTTCTCTACACTGAACATAGAGTATGGGACACTGTATAGACAAAACATGCCCTATACCGCAGTATTGTTTGTTATGTTCTCGGCTGGACAGAAAGAGACAACTAGAGATAGAGATATATAAAGTCTAAACTCTGTCTCTCCAAAACCCAAAGGATCGCCATAAACCGCTTAAACGCCCATATACTATAAAAATACAAAGAAACAATTTAGTACGGTGTACCGCAAACTACCTTGGGTTTGTCAGAATACCTGCAATTCTCAGGGCTGGATTAAAGCAAAAATTTATGGAAAAAAAGTTTTACCTCATAATTCTTTGTTATGAAACAGTCCAACTCTGTGCAAAGCAGTGACCTTATTCACTGACTTATTTATGAGGGGCCTAAATTTTGGTTTCTTTGTTACCTTAAGTGGGAGGCGTTTCAAAGGTTTATGGCGATCCTTTGCCTTTTGGTGAGACAGACTATACTGTAAAGTTTGTCGAGAGATATTTCTACGGTCCTTATAATGTATTTGTAACATTTTGTTCCTGTATTTGGAAGTTGTGAAATCGTTCGGGCCTCGATTTCAAATTCTGTCAGAATTGGGTTTTCCCTGCTCCAGACCAGTAGAATTTGAAATCTATCCGGAGAAAGAATTGGGGAAATCACAATTCTGTCCTTATAATGTATTTGTAACATTTTGTTCCTGTATTTGGAAGTTGTGAAATCGTTCGGGCCTCGATTTCAAATTCTGTCAGAATTGGGTTTTCCCTGCTCCAGACCAGTAGAATTTGAAATCTATCCTGAGAAAGAATTGGAAGAATCGCAATTCTGTCATATTTCAAATTCTACTGGTGTGGAGCAGTAGAATTCGTAGTGGTGAAAATCCAATTCCGACAGAATTTGAAATCAAATAAAATTAAATGTTACAAAATCGAGGCCCCGTTTTGTTTGTTCAGAGTTTTACAGTTTCATTATTTTCTATAAATCTACCTTTTTCAAGTGAGTTTTGAAATAAAATGTGCGTAATTCTAAAAACTCTTAATAATTAAAAACAATTAATTAATACTACATGAGAAATTTACGTACGGGAATTTTGGACTGTATTCATAACCATATCCTGCACCAGGATCCATTAAATAATCATAGCATTCAGTTGATCAATTTAATTTTAGACATTTATTTCAAAATCCGGATCCACCACAAAAATGAATTTAGAAAAAACTACAAATAGAATAATAAGCATGTATCAAAAACAATATTGTTTAAAAATTAATAGAATAATATAAATAATTATATACAATTCTTCTTATCCTTTCCTAATACTAATATCAATTTGTTTCATACATTTCATAATTGCTTTTCGTTAATAATAATTCATATGTTTCAAATATAGTACAGTTCATGTTAATAGAACAAGCAGTGACATCTAGCGAATACTCCGTCAGGAGACTTAACATATCACTATCCTTACTTATCTCTTTCTGCCCAGCCGAAAACAAAACAAATGCTATATTATTTGTCTGATCGTTCTAATGTATGAAATTAAAATTGTCTACTAAGCCTTTTTTCGGCACGTAGTTTTAAAGTTGCTTTTAAAATATCCAGGTTACCTTTGTTATTCATAATTGTTGCAATAAAAGTTAATTTTCCTACTCTCTTTAACTAAAGTAAATATAACCCCAAAACACTATACTGCATTAAAAAAACATTACAAAGTTTTTTGACAAACTGGCGGTTAGATGGTCAATTAGTTAGACCCCCCCCCCAAACAGTATTAGCCCAGGACCCCTAAAGTTTACGGCCCGCCCCTGATTTTAAGCATGATTTGAATATCTACCTCTCTTACTTAAGTTAAGCAGGAAGTAAAAACATACGTTCACGTACCTGTAAGCCATGTTTCACTAATTCCTCAGCTATACTTTTCCCTATTCCGGAACTGGCTCCTGTCACCACCGCAACCTTTCCAATCCAGCGATCCATGTTAGTACGGTTCTGGTTTGTCTTGTCACAACACAAAAACTAGATAACCAAACACAGCGACAAGCGATTTACAGCTCACTAAATGAGAATGAGCTCGAGCTGTTTGAAGTAGTAGACAATACTTCATATTTTATATTTGGTAGTCCCGTGACTATCCAGTGGCGTACACAGATTTATCTCTGATAGCGTACCATGCAGTAGTAGCAATTATTTTTGACGTGGCCTGTATACATCATAGAGTGGAACAAATTTGACTTTTTTTTAAAAAAAAGTTATTCATATATTTTTTGGCGATAAGAATAAGAATTTAAAAAGATGAAAAAAGTAGTTATTAGTATAAAGTATACAAGTACGTAAAGCTAGTGTTTAGTTACGCATGGATCCCCTCCGGGAAAGGTTTTTTCAGATATAAAATTAATGAATTTTTAAATATTATTTTACAAAGTCATATCAATACCGGATGCATGCTCACTTTCGTTTGTTTTGTATCACATTCGAATCCTATGATTTTGACGTCACACGCAAGAAAGAGATAGTTGAGATGGAAGATCATATTACAAACAAAACCATAGCTATTTTTAAAATTCTGTCTTCTGTTACTTGTGTTTTGAACATTTAAGTTTTACATAATTCAGTGTCTTCGGATGGCTGTTGAAACGTAAAGAATTTCACATTTGTCATGTACTTTTTAATTATAATTACAATAATAATAAATAATAATTCTTTATTGTATTTAACTTTATTGCAAGTATTACAATTGATGTTGATGGGGGTGAGTCAGTTTTTACCTTATATTTTGGATCATTTTACTAATTTGCGACCCCGAGAACCAAGCGGTGATGGTCGCTTCGAGCGCTGCACAAACACGCCGCCTCAGCTCACTCGTCCACCGAGGCGGCTAATTATAATTACAAGGAGTCACTATTGCCATAACCAGTGGCGTAACTACCGGTGTTCCGCGGAACACGGGCCCGATGCCTCAAGGGGCCCGGCACGCACGTCAAAAAATATTTTTATTTTAATAGAGCTACATGTTCCAAATATATTAAATGACCTCATATCTTTTAGCAGAAAGATCCTGTTCAAAATAAAATTAGTAAAAAAAATTTAAGGGATATACAGGGCAACAACGATTATCCTTATCAGACATCTATTATTTTAATAGAATACGAAATTACCAGAACAATAGATGTATCTAACATATAGCCTTTTCAGCTTCTGATTTCAGTACGCACTAACGTGCACTGAGTTCTCGTTTTTTTTTCATCATACTTATATGTTTACACTTTTTTCGTGGTAGCATTTTTGGCTTGTGAAATTGCACTCAGTTCGCAGTGAGTGCGCACTTTTGTACACCAACTACAGGAGCAAGTGCACGAGTATCAGTGCAAATAATATTTCTTCTAAAAATAAAATCGTATTGACAATTGCCAGGAATTATTGGAAAATTCTTCAATGTCAGATAGTGATGAAGAGTTATTAAATCAAGTAATAAAACTTTATGTTGTACATAAATATACAAATAAAAAAGTAAGAATGTAAACTCATGTGAGTATTTAAAATAAAATTATTTTTGTTTTCAGTTCAAAGATACTGTTCAGGTACAAAGGAGTACTTCCTTGAAATTCATAGATAATTTTGAAAAACGCACCAAAACTATCAGGCTCTCAGACTTGCACTCATTTATGGTCTCATTTTCAACTTAAATTTGCATTAGAATAGTTAGGGTCAAAACTGATTCCATGCATTTACAACACACAGTGCACTGAGTACGCACTGACACCGCGTAAGCCGAAAACGCTAAAATCAACTTTTGGCAAAAAAATAAATCAGTAAAAGCTGTTGACATAAACATACAATATTGTCTTGGTTTTATGTTTATTTTTTGTAATATTTTTGTTTTTTAATTAAATATTATTTTAAAAAAATAATTTTTAAGTGTCCTATTATGGGATCAGTAATAGTATATTACTAACCGAGGTGGAAAGTGTTTCATTGTCGAGGGCGAAGATAGTTAACCTCGGCGCTTCGCGCCTTGGTTAACTATAGCCCGAGACAATGAAACTTTTCACCGAGATTTGTATACTATTTTATTCACAATCTGAAATAAAAAAATAATATTTGATATTTAAATAATAATAACCTAACATAAATAAACGAATGGTCTGAGATTGTTCATTTGTCATATGAACTGTCAGTTTGATTTCTAACCTTAAATATTGATTTCATTCATTACTTGTATTATTTACAAGTTTATTCCATATTTTTATCATATAAATTGTAAAGATGCTTTGTTTATATGTAAATACCCAACGTTGATACGCATTGATCTCTCAAAGCGCGGGGGGCAGCTATTTTCCGCCTCGAGGTTGGAAAGTATAGCGTGAGTATAGCTGAGGTTGGAAAGTGTCAACTTTCCAACCCCAGCTATCTTCACGTTATACCTTCCAACCTCTTGGAATATAAGGTTAACAATAACTAACTTCCCAACTTTTTAAAAGTCAGAAATCGCCATATTACTAACCGATTGTGAATAAAACTATTTTCTTATCTACATAGGGGCCCGGATTGACTCGGGAACACATAGTCCAGTGAACAGAGGTCGAAAAAGGGGGTTACTTTACAAAAGGTCGGGTAGTTCTGAATTTTTGATATGTTGTATAGGATGGCTGGTTAATGAAAAATCCAAATTTCCACAAATCCTTTTCATCCGCTTCCTTCGCCATCTTGTAAAAAGCACCATAAATCAGCACTTTTTCCAGTTTTTTGCCTATAACTTCTATCTGGTGAATTTTAGCGAAAAAAAGGTTATTTGCCGACTTGTAGAGGATGAAATTTTCTAAAAGTTTGGTACGAAAAGTTTTTTTCCACGATTCATAGCAACGGCGCTATGAAGCTCCCAAAAAAGACAACAATTGCGCACTTAGCAAAATTTTGAGTTTCTTTCCAGTTTACATCGCAATAACGCGGCAACACTTCACTTTAGCGTAAAAGTCCTCATAATCAGTCTTGTATAGAATTTAATTACCTACAAAATCCATTTATCAATTTCTTTTTACGACCAATTTAACATAGTAGGGGTAAATTTAAAAAAAAACGAAAAAGTGTATTTTTTAAGTTTAATGCAGCAACAGTTTTTCGCTCACTATTTCTAATTATGCAACTATTATTTCAAACAGAATATCTTATATTGACGCAAAATAAACGTAATTATGTGTTGGTGAACGTCAGTAAAGTCTTGTGGGACTACTAGTAAAAACCAGGGCCTTGAACCGTAGAAAATAATGGTTCGGTTTCGGTTCGCGGTTACATAATAATTTTGGTTCGATTTTCTGTTCCGGTTCAATATATATATATCATTTAATCCGGTTCGCGAACCGGTTTAGTTTGGGTTCAAGTAAATTAATTATTAATTATATTTTTATATTTAAATTGTGGAAATGCATACATATCACAAATAATGTAATATAAAATATATATTTAACAAAAATCATACATAACGTCAAATAATTGCTTAATTATATAACAAAACTTAAAGTGTTTCTCATAGATATGACACATGTAAACTTGTTCACTGTTATCGTAAGCCAAAACGTCCTTTTTTCAAATTATTCATTTTCGAGTTACGTATAATAAGAACTTGAAATCTGACTTGTATGTTAAATAGAGATATCTTTTTCAAATTTTAGACATATTTTCAAATTTTTAACTGAAAGAAAGTGTGAAATTCGTATTTTACAATACTTTATAATACTAATTTTCAAATTGGAACTTTTGGCTAACGACACATTATATTACATGATATAAAGTTTATAAAATAGAACAAAAAAAAAATCTTTTACAACATTTCCTATTATGTGTTCATTTTGAATGTTCAAAACAACGAATTAATATAATTTCGTCAATTATATCTGACTTCATGTTTGTACGTAAATTCGAAAGAATAAATTTTAAATTAGAAAATAAGCGTTCTACGCTCACTTGTGTCGCAGGTACTGCTAGTGCAATTAACGATAATCTGTACAACGGATGATTTTTGTTGCTGTTCCAATATTCTACGATATCGTCACTTTTTTTAAGTCTGAGTTCATTTATAAGGGTATTTAGAGATGAAGTAATTTCTTCCAAATTATTAGGATTAGTCGAACTGGACATGTGTGTAACAGCCTTTTCCTTTAAAATTAAATCTAAATCATCCATCTCTCCTGAAGATGAAGATTCTTTGTCGCTACTATTGGAACTTTCTTCTTCAATCTTATTTAATTTCATATGCAAATTCAATAAAGTTTGTTCAGCTATTGTAATTTGATTAACTTTCAACATCACGTTATATCTTAAATTTAAATATACCGCTGCAAGAAATATAGGATTTTCAAGTAGTTGATTTTCTCTAGATTTCATTTTGTTTATTAACATGTTGGCAAATGAAGTTTTTAATTTACTTAATTCTAGTTGACATTTTAGCCATATTGCAAACAGATCACCGAATGTTAACTGCTCTTTTTGTAATATTTTTGTTGCTACAGCTAATGGCTCTAACGTAGTTTTTATTTCCAGTATTTTGTCCCACGTACTGTCTGCTAAATGTAAGTCTTTATTTCCAGGAGCCATATCTATGCAGAATTTTTTTAATTTATATAAACTCTGTAGTAGATAGTATGTGGAATTCCACCTCGTAGGCACATCTATTATAGGTTTGTTTAAGTTAAATTTTTTTAATATATTTGCCAGCGTGGGTGATCGTAATTTTTTGACTACTTGTCGCGCTCTGGTAATAATATGAGAAAATGAAATATCTTTCATAGCATCAGTAATAGCTAATTGTAATGTGTGGGCTGCACAACGTACACCTTCTACACCTAAATATTTTATATCATTTTCTACAGCAATTATTTCTGAATCAGTCTCAAGGTCTTCTTCTTCTCCCTCCATTTCTTCTTCTTCTCCCTCCGTTTCTTTTTCTATTTCTCTAATTTCTTCATCACAAATTTCAGTTTCTTCACTTAACAACTCAACAGCTTTTATCATGTTACGACCATTATCGGTCGTAATACTATATATTTGATTAATATTTATGTCGTACTTGGCTAAAATTTGCATGATTACATTTTTTATGTACCCAGCAGTGTGTGGTTCCGTTAATTCTTTTACTGCTAGTGTTCTAATTACTATTTTTCCATCCTGAATAAACTGGACATTAATTCCCAAAAAAGAACGATCACATCTTGTTGCAGCATCAATTTTCAATGATATTAAAACAGATTTTTTAATTTCCTCAGATATTTTTTGTGAGATTTCATTTGCGCGTTTGTGAATTTCTTTCTTAATATTTTCGCTGTTAATTGTAAAATTGGTTTGTAATCCAGAAATAATTGGATCTACAATGCTTCTGAATCCCGAATCCTTTAATAATGAAAACGGTCGGCCATTTACCGTCACTAGATCTAAACATGCCTGAACTATTTTTTTTTCAGTTATCCTAACTTTAATCTGCCGAGAATCTGTGAAATTATCTAAAGTACTTTGAATTTTAGAACTAGATGCTTCTTCAGAATGTACTCGTTTTCGTGAAAATTTCTTCTTTGAAAGTTCTTCCGCTTCTTTGGTATGATTGCGAGCAATGTGTCTTTCCAAATTCGCTGCGTGTTTTCCTGTCATCTGTTGGGTATATAGTTTACACTGTGATCTGTTTGTTGCCGCGTCGTATTCAAAATAATCAAAAATAGGGTTTCTTGGTCCACCCATTGTCAAACCAAACCTAAATAAAAGATAAACTTGATGTAGGAATTATTTATTCATAAATTTTTATTAAATAAAAATACTGTACGCTCAATTCGAAGATATTTGAGACTAGCCAATTTTAGTAAATTATTTTAAAAGTACGTGGGATGTTATTAACCTCATAGTCATATTCGTTTTCCACAGTTTACTTTTTAATATAATGGGGTCTTCCACTCTAATTTTTTTATTATTTTAAATGAAAGTGCGTTTAATTCTGAAGCATTTCGTAGTATTAAAAAGTCATAATTGTTTTTAGTTGAACTGCATTTTTTGATTTTTAAAGAAACCTATAGCTATCTTTCTCGCACCAGTTTCCGTAGTAGGCTGCATGAGAAAGATAGCAATAGTTGTGACGTAGATGTAGGATGCTTAAAATCTCAAATATTTCAAAAACTAACAATTTTTTAAAATCTTTTTCGTCTCTATCATGATTTTTTTCTTATCTACTTTCGATATACTAAGTATAACTACTCAATTTTCTACTATTGTGGAAGACCCCATTCTAAAAATACATAATCTATTAAAACTAAGTATGTAAAAACCGTACACATTTCCCTAGATGAGCAAAAGTTATACTTTTCATGAATTATCTGTATTAATTATTTGCACATTACACATATATTACACTATAAAATAGAAAAATTACTCACCGTAATCTCAAGTATAATTTATCTGACACACACGAAAAAGATTGTCAATTTAGAACACAGCTGAACTCTCTGTCACAATCACAGATCTACTGCACTCTACGGTAATATTCACTCTTCAGAGACAAGCTTAAACTTGCACGTTTAGAGTTGGCCGTATGGTACACAAACAAGACCACACAAGTTGAACCGGTTTACTGAACCGGTTTATTGAACCGGTTTATTAAAACGGTTCAACACTTGCGATCCGGTTTAGGTTTTCGCTCCTTTTTATTTTCAGAAATGGTTTTAGTTCCGGTTTAGGTTTATTAAAAATAGCCGGTTCACTCCGGTTTTCGTTTATTGTTCAGGTTCGGTTCAAGTCCCTGGTAAAAACTGTTATAAAACAGCACTTACTTCTTTTATTTGCCTGCGAGATCTTTCTACTGCTCTTCAGTTCGACGTGAGATATTTGTCGTATATATTTTGCATCATAAAAAACAAGTATAGCGTCAAAAATCGGAGAGACAACGTTGCTACACTAAATTTAAAAACACACTTTTTCGTTTTTTTTTTTGGTAAGTTTACCCCTACTCCGTTGCATTGGTAATAAAAAAAATTGACACATTGATTTTGTAGGTAATTAAATTCTCTAGATTGATTGTAAGGACTTTTACGCTAAAATGAAGTGTAACGGAGTTATTGCGATGTAAAGTTGAAAGAAATTAAAATTTTTGCTAAGTATGCAATTTTAAATTTTTTGGGAGCTTCATTGCTATTAATCGGACCAAAAATCCTCATATACAAAATTTACAGGAAATTTTGTCCTCTACAAGTCGGCAAATAACGTTTCTCGTGCTAAAATTCATCAGAAAGAAGTTATAAACGAAAAACTGAAAAAGTACCAATATTCGGTTGTTAAAATGTGCATAAAGAAAATATGAAAATGGATGTTTCGCGGTAATCTGTGTATTCTATGGGAAAACGTCAATATTTTTCTAAAATCGCTACTTTTGCCTTGTTGAGAGCGGGGCAGATCCTCCACTATTGGTTTGGCAAAAGACATAATATGGCAAAGTTTTAGAAAATTAAGTCTTTGAATATACATAATATACGGCAAATGTCCCTTGTCGAGTTAAGAGCAGTAGAAAGATCTCGCAGGCAAATAAAAGAAGTAAGTGCTGTTTTATAACAGTTCTTACTAGTAGGTAGTCCCACAAGACATCACTGACGTTCACCAACACATAATTACGTTTATTTTGCATCAATATAAGATATACTGTTTGAGATAATAGTTGTATAATTAGAAATAAAGAGCCAAAGACTGTTGCTGCACTAAACTTGACAAAAAAACACACTTTTTCGTTTTTTTTGTAAATTTGCCCCTACTATATTGCATTGGTCGTAAAAAGAAATTGATAAATGGATTTTGTAGGTAATTGAATTCTCTACAAGAGTGATTATAAGGACTTTTACGCTAAAATGAAGTGTTTATTTATTTATTTATTTATTTAAGTACACTACCCAACAGGCGTAGGAAAAAATATACATAGAAATATAAAAACAAATAATGGTTACAAACAAAAATAATTAATAAAACAGTTAAACAGTTAAATTGCAGGTATGAAGTTTATTACATAATTCATTAAACGAAGAAGAGAATATATCAACTTCATCTGAATAAAGATTACTAAGTTTACACATACGAATTATTGGTGAACATATATGAACATTAGTTCTAGCAGCAGGAATGTAGAAAGTGTAGGACGAGCGGGTATTAAACACTGGCGCAAAGAAATTCAAGGAAGTTAGGCACATAGGATCATCAACGGTATTATGAACTAATTTAGAGATATGTACTATAGTATTAACACGTCTCCTAAAATGTAATGATTTGAAGTTAAAAATATTAAGCAAAGCTTCATAAGGAAGTTAATGATCGGGGTATGACCTCATAATCTTAAAATAAATGTATCTCAAAAACTTCTTTTGTACGCCTTCAATTAGCTTACTATGAATTTCATATTGTGGATCCCAAATTAGTGAACAGTATTCTAGTTTAGACCTTACTAGCGAGAAATAAAGTGAGAAAACTGCCTGAATATTATTAAATGTACGTGTATTACGGATAACAAATCCAAGCATTCTGTTAGCAGAGGATGTGATCGATTGTATGTGCGGTATGAAAGTCAATTTACAGTCAAATATTACACCAAGATCACAGATTGTTTCGCATTTATCTAGAATCTGATTGTTTAAGCTATAATTAAAAGATATGGGAGTCTTTTTCCTTGTATATGTCATAACCTTACATTTACTGACATTAAGATGAAGTTTATTCATTTGGCACCAAGTTTCTAATTTTTGTAGGTCGTTTTGAAGCAACAAACAATCTGAAGGATTTGATACACTACGAAAGATCTTAAGATCATCAGCAAACATTAAGATTTCACTTTTAAATATACATGAAAGATCATTGATGAAAAGTAAAAAGAGAAGGGGGCCAAGGTTAGATCCTTGGGGAATCCCTGAAGGAACATCAAAGTAAGAGCATTGTTTTCCTAAAAAGTGAACCAAGAATTTTCTATTATTTAAATAAGATGAAATCAAAGAAATTAATGAATTAGATACTGAAAAAGACTTGAATTTATGAATTAAGATGTTATGATCAATCCTATCGAATGCCTTAGCGAAGTCAGTGTGAACTGCATCAACTTGAATATTGGCATCTAAGGCGGAAGAAATAAAATGTGTGAAGTAACAAAGGTTTGTCGTAGTTGATCGTTTAGACATAAATCCATGTTGACGGAAGGATAGTTGGTTTCTTACTTGACTGTATATTGATCTGTATATTAAACTTTCAAATATTTTACTAAAGTTGGAAACAATCGCAAAAGGTTTGTAGTTCTGGATGCAGGATTTATCACCAGACTTATGAACTGGAGTTAAGCGCGCAATTTTCCAAATATCAGGGAAAGTATTGGTCTGAACTGCTAAATTTAATATATGAAATAGAGCGAGAGAGAATGGATAAGCACAGTCTTTGATTATTAAATTGGGTATTACATCTGGTCCACAAGATAAAGTAGGTTCAAGCTTAGTTAACACAGATTCAATTTCCTCAAGAGATATTATATTAATTAAAATAGGAATGTTGAAATTAGGAATTATTTCAGGTAGAGGATCACTCGACGACACTATGAAAATATGTTGCAAAAGCTTGTGCAATATCAGTTGAATTATTATACACTTGATCATTTAAATTCAAAGTAGATGGAAAAGTTGATTTATTCTTTTTCGATTTAATGAAACCCCAGAATTTATTAGGATCTGTAATAATAGAATTTTCACAGTTTCGTACATAGTTGTTGTAAGAACTTTTTACATCATTTTTAATTTGTGCTCTGAGGGATTTATATTTTTCATAGTAATGAGTATCATAAGGAAATTTTTTGTACATTTTTAAGAAATGAGCTTTCCTTTTAATAGCCCTTATGATTTCTGACGTAAACCAGGGCGGATAGTTTAAAATTCGGTGAGATTTTAACGGAACACATTCTTTGATAATTGAATGAAGATTAGTATAAAAATAATCGCACGCTGTATTTACATCACAAAACATTTTTAGATTATCCCAATTAAATGAAGAAATTAGGTGATATAATTTAGGGAAGTCTGCCTTTTTATAATCAAATGATTCCGACGTAGCATTATGCAAGAAGTCAACAGAAATATTTTGGACAAAGGTAACAACGATATTAAGAGAAGGATGGTGCGCGTACTCTACATTAAGTAGAGGATCATCAGATATAACACTGCAAGATACATTAGAGATTACCAAGTCTAAAAGCCTATTATTAGAGTTATATATGTTACTATATTGCTTGGCATTACAAAAAGATAAGAAATTATTACATAATATAACTTTTCGATTCAAATCATTCGACACAAATTCCGGAATATTTAAATCGCCAACAATCATAAAGTTATTATTTAACAAAAATGGAAGATTTTCAAAAAATTCAAAACATATTATTATAAGAGTCGTAGTTCATAGCTGGCGGAACATAAATTGTGAATATGAAAAAATCCATATTCTTAAGAATTAATTTGGAGCAAATCACATCAATATTGTTCGGTAAGAGATATAAATAGTCATCAAGATTTACTACCACAGCATTAAGAGTCTTTTTAATTAGAGTTAATACACCACCACCACGTGAAAGATTAACGCTTTCAAGATCTCGATCAGTACGAAACACTAAATATGAACCGTCACTAATTTCAGAATTTAATACACTATCACTCAGCCATGTTTCACTTAAACAAATAATGTCGTAATCCGTAGATGAGAGGGTTGAATACAGTTGATGTAGTTTGGTGTTGAGGCCTTGAACGTTTTGATAAAAAATATGTAGTTGAGAATCGGTATTGGGTAGTGAAGAATTTAGTTTTTTTTCCATAATACGTGGATATCCGTTTTTATGTGAAATAAAATTTTTATCTTCACCTTGAGATTTGCGATGTTTCAATTCCGTAATTAGTTCTTTAAGATGTTGTTGTTGCATTGGTGTCTTATCACTATTAATATAGATATTTTTATATTCAGGAAAATTTCGCAAATTTTTTGCAGCACGCAGCAACTTTTTGGGTTCATCAGAATTTGATTTTGATTAAACGTGGACGCGTGCTATTTGTTGCTGACTGTACACCAACACGAATAATATGACAGTTGGAAATATCGACATCAGGAACAATTTTATTAAATATACTTTCAACTTTTACAGATAATTGTTCAGTTACAGATTCAGAAACTCCAGAGATAACTACGTTGTTTTGCCTAATTTGTCTTTGGTTGATTTCATCAACAATTGCTTCGGTAAGGTTATTGTTATCTACAGTTCTAGAATCCGGTTTTTCTACTTTTCGCTTAAGTTCCAATAGTTGAGCTTGCAAATCAAGTACAATTTTTTTCAAACTTGATATTGCATCGTGATCACTTAAACAAGGATTACAAAACATTTTGATCGACTTTGTGTTTGCACGGGTGAAGCGTTTGATATCATCCGTTGTTAAGTTAACGTTAACGCATGCAATATGCACCTGTTTACTGCATCCATCACATGCAGTTGTTTTTCCGTCTTTAGTAATAACTTTAGAACAATTAGGGCACTCAGGCATATTCGATGAGAACCGAAGATAAACGAATTAGTAAACTCTTGTGATGATGCAGAAAATAAACAGTTAAGGAAGCTGAGACTTGATTAATTAGCCAAAGATGGGAAGTAAGTAGATTGACTTATCTTACAGTTGATTTGCTGTGTAGATCATACACTATATAACAAACACTATCACTAGATTATACACAAAATTTTAAGTTTTTCACTGATATAAGTTTTAGTTATTAGAAAAAAGGATGAATACGCGTTCATCGGATCTATGAGGGTAAGTCACATGATTACCAGATCCTTGCCATAACAAATTATCTAGTACTTACTAGGACTTCAAAATCAGTTTTCTTTTCAATCTATTTAATTCCTCCTCCAAGGCAGCACAGCGGCAGCCTGTAGGTGAAGAGTGTATTCTTTTTCACAATATCATTATCACTACACTTTATTTAAAAACACAACACACAACCACTTGTTGAACGTCCGTATCCGACAGGTACAAATAACGGAATGAGTAACTAAATGAGCTGTAATGAGGTGTTACGTCGGGTATTTTTTTGATTATATACTTTTAAATGTACCGACAGGTATGACATAACGCGACACTACATAGTAATTATATCGGAGGACAAGCGAAGGAAAATTAATATTTTAATCATTCTCCATTTCATTTTTTAATAATATAACATATGGTTGTTTTTATACAGTTGGATAGCAAATTTCATGTACTTTAAAA
The DNA here is from genome assembly GCA_963082715.1 of Harpalus rubripes. NCBI lineage: Eukaryota > Metazoa > Arthropoda > Insecta > Coleoptera > Carabidae > Harpalus > Harpalus rubripes. The sequence continues at coordinate 17,990,497 of OY720459.1, read as the reverse complement.
TTTGAAAAAATATATAGGATGTTCCATTTGAAAATTAAGAGTTGTTATCAATTTCTCCAAAATCGGAAGTAATAATATTGATCTATTGAGAAGTTAACATACTATAATTTATGTTATACAGTTGAAATCGCGAATAGTAATAATAAGCGAGATATTTGCTGGCTTATTTATAGGCGGACAACCTGTATATATATATATATATATATATATATATATATATATATATATATATATATATGTGTGTGTGTGTGTGTCGGAGATTGTAATATTAAAGCATTTCGTAACGATCATTTAATGAATCAAGTACTACATGAATCACTTATAACCTTTTAATTGTATTGTCGTAATCGAAACGTCAAGCATTCTTGGTTACAATGCTTGAATGGAATCAGTTTGTAGCGCTGCTCAGGAGTGACTACATGTCTGCCTCGCTGAGATCATCACGTTTCTATTATCGCTGTGGTTCTGAAATAGTGTTGGTCGACATAGAGTTTGCCAGTGATACTACCCCGCGACATATATATATATATATATATATATATATATATATATATATATATATAACTTAAATTTCTTATTCGATCAAATAGGTTTTTTAAAAAGTTTATTTTTGTGAGTACAGAGTTATAATATTCTATAAACTACTTGATAATATGAATAAGGAATACAGACTGACTAATCTTAAGCGTTACACGTGTTTTTATACTAATGTAATATGATAGAGTCACATACTGGTAAATCAGCACTTTGTCTATTTGTTAGCACTATAACTCCTCCCTTCTTAGATTCGAGCATCCTGGGGAAGTTGAAGTTCGACGTCTTCAGGGGTGCGAGATGACCTCTGTGTGGTTGGTTTCCTCTTCTTTATGTGTTTGTATACGAAGTACCCAACGATGATTGCAGCGATCGCATACAAGATGATGGACCATATACTTGGGATGTGCATATTGAATTTTTCTTCTGGTATCGAGACGATTGGATTGAAGGATATATCATTTAATTTCAAAGGATTTAGGTTAACGGAGAAATTTGTAATTTTGTACGATTGGGATTTTAAATTCAATTTAGGGAGTAATAGGGGTTGACCATGGTTTTCATTTTGGAATATTAGTATTTGTTGCCTGAAGTGAATTTCGCAGTTGTTTTGATTATTAATTAGAAAGATTCCCTCTAAGGTTTGGATGTTGGTTTCTTCATGGCATTTAATGGTGATTTTCTCCTCGTTTGGGAAAACGGCTAGGTATTTGTTGATTTCTGGAATCACTTCGACATGATTTGTAATTAAGTTAATTTTTGTATAATGACAGTGACTCGAAGTTTGATTTTGGAATATTTCTTCTTCGCACATCGCTGAGAAATGGGCGTGGTACTTATTAGGGCACTGAAATATTTTTGCTTGAACGCACATGTCATTCAGCGGCACGATCTCTTTATCAGATTTAAGAAGGTATTTTGTATTGGGAATGATTGTAATAAATTTTGATTCGTGTTTGGTTGGAATTGGGTACATGTAGTAGAGGTCGAAAGTTTTTTCAAAGTTTATGGGGGTAGAAATGAAATAGATTATTTGGGTTGCTTCTATTTTACAATTTATTTTTAACAATGACTCGAAGTCTAATAGATTCTCTTGTCTAGGTTCGAATGGTAACTGTAAATGATAGAATTTTGAAATTTGTTTTAATTCTGCTAGTAGCTCCATGGGGTGTATTATACTAGGGTGCAGCGTTCTTAATTTACAAAAGGTGATTGAATTTTCAACGTCTTGTAAGACATTTAATATAGAGTTGTATAATATAATAAGTTGATCGTAAATGTTTTTACCATAATATAGTATACTTTGAATGTGCGTATCCTTTATAATTTCGAAAAGTTGTAATATTTTAGATTTTAATATTTCTTCGTTGTGCTGGATATCCGAGATAGTTTTATTAAAATTTTGAATAATTTGATGATTCACCGAATATGAGAGTTTGATTTGATTTTCCAAATTATCCTCGTTTTCTTGCATATGTGCAAACATTTCGTTGTATCTTTTGCCGTCTTCGGCATCTAAATTTCCGGTGACTGATTTGAATATTGACCCCAATCCATCTATTAAGCCACGTTTAGTTTTATGATGAACAGAATGAATTCCGATATTATTAATTTTTGTGTCGATATTTGTCCGAATAAATTCTAATATTTTATCATAATTTTCAAGTTCGTTGAAATGCTGTGAGTTATTAGATATGGTGGATTTTAGTGTTGAGTATTGTGTGTTTAGACTGCTGTACTGGTTAAGAAGAGCTTTGAGATTGTAGTAGTGTATGAATGTATGAGTCGTCTTTTCGAGTTTGGCAGGACCGAGGTTGATAGGAAGGATTCCGAGGTTTTCTGTTATGTTCCTAATCATTGTTCCTTGTCCCAATGCGAACAACCTGGAATTGGTTCAAAGGTGTAAGTTTTTTGTCTAGGGCGTTTAGTGTTAGAGAGGTGGATATTCTCTGTGGTATTACCATGGGTGGTTTTGATTTTCCCTGTTTTACGATGTTTATTAATTTTGCTTAGTTTTTCGGGTTTGTATTTGTTTTTAGTTTTTTGTTGTTTCTGTTTATTTTTCACGTATACCCTTTTGGGGATTTCTGGCAGTTCTTCTTTATTTTCATTACATTTACTTATTACCTTTTCTTTATTCGTCTGAATTTTGTCTCTAATTGATTCGTAAAGTAATTTAGTTTTATTCTTGTGACTTTCTATATAATTGTTAATAAGCTGTTTTTCGAGGTCGATATTAAATGGAGAGTTAGTGTCTAAATGGCCGGTAATAATTTCGCACGGTTTCAATTTTGTGACGGAATGGATTGTGTTATTATAAGCTAATAACGCATAATTTACTTTGGATTCTATAGGCTCCGTTTTGTATTCATTTTGATTGTTAAATAGTCTGATGTGTTCGATAAGGGTCGAGTGGAAACGTTCTATTATGCCGTTAGATTCTGGATGTTGTGAGCTTATGAAATGTATGTCGATTTTGTGTAGTGTCAGCAATGGGGTATGTGATCAAATTTTGATTTTTACATATATGATACTAGACCAAAAAATAAAATACCCGTATTTTTTTAAATCGATTAATTATTCATAGTTTACGAGAAAATAATTATTAAAAAATTGAAGAAGGGATCTGTGACGTAGGTATGGTTGAATGATAGAAGAAGATAGTTAGACTGAGACAGATATGTTGTGGTAGGTTATGGAATGGCGAAAGTGACAGCTGGCTTAAGTGACAGATATCACGTGATCGTGTACATAATATATGGTATGCGAAAGATAAACGAATTGATAAATTTAGTATAGACTCTGGAGGATTATTATGGAAGTTTTTTCATGGATAATAATAACAATAATATTCGAATGTAAATATTTGTATGAAAAATATTTCAGAGTAGCCTACTTGGCATACAAGAATCAGCTGGTTTGGTTCTGTTTGGTTATGTTTACAACACCAACGCTTACAGTCAGGTGTGTTTACGAGTGAACGTGTGCATTTAGATTTTTCCGAAGATTTTTCTTTGTTCTTTTTAATTATTTAAGGGTAAGTGTTAGCGATAAAACCATACATTACATACTTTTTCATTTTTAAAGCATAATTTTAATTTGTAGTTTTTGTTAAATTTAGGAATATCAAGATTTGGACGCATGTTTCTATATTTTAGACAAAAAATTATATGAAATTATAATGTATACAGGTATATAAGTTTAATCGTTTGATGTACACAAACACAATCACGTGACATCTGTCTGGTCAACAGAAGCCAGCTGTCTATTTCGCCACGCCATGACCTACCACAATACATCTGTCTCAGTCTAACTGTCTTCTTCTACTATTCTACCCTACCGACGTCACAGATCCCTTCTCCAAAACATTAAATTGCTAATAACAATGTTATTACAAACTAATGTTTAATTTTTATTATTATAATGAGAAACTATAGTGGTTAGTTTTTATATATTATGACTTATATATTGAAATTCAATTATGGTCACATACCCCATTCTTTTACGACTGAGTTTTTAAATTCTAACCCGTTATCTGAAATAATTTGTTCTGGGATTCCGTGATGTGTAAAATATTTAACTAGGTTATTACAAACTTCTATGCCTTGTCCTGAATTTAATTTGTATGCTTGTGCATATTTTGAAAATGAATCTACAATTGTTAAAAATTTTGCTTGTTCTAAAGTAATGCTGTCTACATGTAAAATTTGGAAAGGTTTCGTAGCTGTGGGTGTGATATTTAAATTTACATTTAAGGGTCTCCTGTCGTACTTTGTTACTTGGCATATTTCACAGCTATTAATAAATGTTTGAACGGATTTCCTTAATTTTGGCCAGTAATATTGTTGTTTTATACGCGCTTCTGTTTCGTCGATGCCGCGGTGGTTAGTTTTGCCGCAATGGTAATTCGATATAATGTGTATGATTTCTTCCTCGTTGGTGACGTCACTTAAATATTTTGTACATTTTACTAAACATAGTTGAGAATTTTTAAAATAATTTTGAAGGATTAAACTGAATTTTTCGTATAGTTCATTTTTGAAATAAATGTGATATTTTACTTTTGGAACAAGATATTCTTTAATAAATGCAATCATTTCAGTTTTGTAATTAAATTTTGAAAATTCTACTTCCAATCGTAATTTTTTGTTATCGTATAATTTTGTAATTTCTACCTGTTTGGGGTTAAGGTCGACTTCGGTTATAATAATTTGGTTTTTGCCATAGTTTACGGGGCATTCTACTATCGGTATTCCGACGATAGGATTTTCTTTACTTGAATGTATTGTGATATCACTATCGCTTGTGTCGTCATCGTTTATCTCATTATGGTGTGAGTCACCTACCTCGACTGCAAGGGATTGAGTATCATCGTCTTTGTTATCTGTTTTATTCTTTAATTCTGTGTTAAAATTTTCTATGAATTTATGAAAGTATTTCTGCTTCGTTTATATTTAATTCAATCTGGGTAGTTTTGTTTTCAGGGAGTTTATAAACGGTTATTAGTATGTCAGTGTTATCAAATATATATTTTAACATTAATTTAATTTCGTTCCAAATTTGATTGTCAAGACCACATGCAATTTTTGGTATACTTAAATTTCTGATTTTATGATGTAAACAGAATTTTCTCAAATTTAGTAAGGTATAAAATATGTCTTGTTTAGTGGGTTTATTGTAATAGTTTTCCTTTGTTATTAAGTATAGTAGATATCTTTGTGGGGTTTTTAAATATACTAGATTATGAAGTTGAGGATTTTGAGATTTTAACTTGTGCACATTATTAAATTTATTTTTGAAAATTTTGGCAATACCCGATGCCATTTCTAAATCTTTGCTCACGCAATGAGCTAGACTAGAGTCGGATGGTGCGTCGAATAGATTACCTATTACTTCTATTATGTTGTTGTTATTGTGATTAAGGCAATGTTTCTTATCTAAATAGTCTTTGTATAGAGCTAGTGGAGTGTCATTTAATTGGGTTTGTGGTTGTGAATTTTGAATTTTATTATTTTCGATAGGTATACGGCTTAAGGCGTCGGCATTGATATTAAGTTTGCCTTTTTTATAAATTATCTCGTAGTCATATTCCTCTAATTTGAGGCGCCATCTTATTAATTTTTGGCTACATTGTTTTAACGAGAATAGCCATTGCAAGGGTCGGTGGTCTGTACAGATTTTAAATTTGCGTCCCAATAAGTGAGTTCTAAAGTACTGAGTCGCCCAAATGATAGCTAACATTTCTTTCTCGATGGTGGAATAGTTTATCTCTGTCTCGTTTAATGTCCTGCTAGCGTAAGCTACAGGTAGGTCGTTGCCTAGGCTACCTTGAGATAGCACGGCTCCTATTGCTACTTGGCTTGCATCGCATGTCAAGTTAAATTCTTTGTCGTAATCTGGATATTGGAGTAGTGGTTCATTAGTCAACAAATTCTTGCACTTTTCAAAGCATTGTCTGTACTCAGGGTCGTTGATGTCAATAACTGCGTTTTTCTTTAAGCGTCTAGTCAGCGGTTTAGTTATCTTCGCGAAGTCTTTGAAAAATTTTCGATAGTAACCTAAAAGTGCTAGGAAGCCTTTAATTTGAGTTGTAGTTTTTGGAATTGGAAAATTTAGAACAGCCGAAATTTTGTCAGGATTTGGTTTCACGCCATCAGGGGTTACGATATGCCCGAGATACGCTACTTCCTTTTTAAGGAATTCGCATTTGTCTAGTTGTACTTTAAAGTTTGAATTTTTTAAACGTTCGAAAACTAATTTTAAATTTTGAATATGTTCTTGTAGGCTGGTGCTGAACACAATAATGTCGTCGAGGTAAACAAGGCATTTTTTGTTTACTAATCCTCTCAGAACATTGTCCATAACGCGTTGGAATGTCGCGGGCGCGTTTTTTAAGCCAAAAGGCATACGAGTGAACTCATAATGCCCGTCTTCCGTGTTAAATGCAGTTTTTTGAATGTCCTGTTTGTCCATTTCAATCTGGTGGAAGCCAGATGCTAAGTCTAAAGTAGTGAAATACTGACAGCGTCCGAGTTTGTCTAGTAAATCAGTTATGTTTGGTAATGGGTATTTGTCGCTAATAGTCTTTTCATTCAATTTTCTGTAGTCTACCACTATACGCCACTTGCGTTTACCGGTCGCGTCAAGTTTTTTGGGGACAACCCAAATAGGTGATGACCATGGCGAACATGATGGTCTAATAATATTTTGATCTAACATTTTTTGTGTTTGAGAACGTACCTCTTGCCGGTGAATTTCTGGGTATCTATAAGATTTCGTATAAATAGGAATTTCGTCACTTGTTTTTATGGAATGTTTAATTTGATTAGTAAATGTTAAATTCTTGTCATCTACGTGAAATATATCGGAATAGTTTTGAATTAATTCAGTAATAGCTGATTTTTCTTCCGAATTCATATGATCTGTTCGAATTTTGGAAATATCAAATTTAATTTTTTCTGATTGAATGAAATTAAAGTTAGGTGATGAGTACGTTTCATAGTTGGAGATGTTTTCTACAGTAATTGGTTGTACTTGTGTGAATTCGATATGTGATTCCGAATTATTAATTGCTGTACAAAGTGCATGGTAATTATTGGCTGTGGTGACACATTCGGGGATAATTAGATTATTCTTTTGTTGTTTTGGAATTAGAATAGTTCCGTTTTGTTGGGTTACTTGAACTTTGATTACCTTTTCCGTTTTGGGATCTAATGTTACATTATTATTTGGATAGCTAATGTTGTTCGTATTAATTTTATTTACAGAATTTTGATGTTGAATTTTTATTTGACAGGTAGGGGTTGTAACTAAGTTTTTATTCAGATCTATAATTACTTTTAATGAACTCAGATTATCTAATCCTAATAAGAGATCGAATTCGTTACAGGTTACTGAACATTCAAAATAAAATCTGTTTAGTGATGCTGGTGTAGAATTTAATTCTCTACATCATTTATTTGAAACATTTTTGCTTAAAATTAAATGGGAAGTTTTGCGAAAGGAAAAACTGATTTTCCATGTTAAACGCCTATGGCCCGCTTTTTAATTAACACCCTGTATATATATGTATATATATATATATATATATATATATATATATATATATATATACGGTGTTGTTATTAGGTCAAAGTTATGATTTTTATATGGACGCCATTAGTTATCTCATTAAAAGAAGAATTTTTTTAACTCTCCAACGATGTATAATTTATTGATGTTCATTGTTTCAAACAGCAAATATGCAACAATTATTAATTTTATAGCGCAAAAAGAATGGAAAACGGACACCCTATATATATATATATATATATATATATATATATATATATATATATATATATATATATATATATATACCGTGTGTCTGTCGTAAAGGTGTACATAGGAGATTAACATGGGAAATCAGTTTTTTGCAATTTCCTGCTCGCCTAATTATTTTAAACAAAAACGCGTCAAATAAAAGTTATAGGGCATAAAATTCTGCATCTAAATCAATAAACGGAATTATCTTTACATGCTTTGTAACGACAGAAATTAAATATGAAAATTTCAAAAATTACGTTGAAAATATCGACAGCCATGGAATTGAACAAAAAATAAATAAATGCTTGACGTTCTATCAAATTGTCTGAAACGTCAAATAAGTTAACTTACGTTGTGACAGATAAAACGTCAAGCATTTATTTATTTTTTGTTCAATTCCATGGCTGTCGATATTTTCAAGGTAATTTTCGACATTTTTATTTAAAATAATTAGGCGAGCAGGAAATGGCAAAAAACTGATTTCCCATGTTAATCTCCTATGTACACCTTTAAGACAGACACACGGTATATATATATATATATATATATATATATATATATATATATATATATATATATATAACAGTGTTGGCAAACTGGAAATTTTCCAAAAAGAAATATTTCCAATATTCGAAATTTACCGGGAATATTTCCTTACTGCTAATGAAAGTTTCCAAAATAAAATCCCGGGAATATTACCAGAAAGTTTCTGCGGGAATTTTTCCTTCTAACATAACCTATTTCAAATACTTTGACAACGTCTTTGTTGACAAACAAGTGTGCACGTGTATCTGTTATTTGCAAAATATTTTCTATAATTCTATAAATACATAGTCTCTATACTTGCGTAAAGAAAAATCGAAAATTAACCGATCCAATTTTCTGTAATAAAAGAAAAAATTTTTTGTCGATTAATTTTCGATTTTTCTTTACGCAAATATAGAAAATATATGTATTTATTTATTAAAAAATTTAGTATTTAATGAAATTATAACGCTTTTAATATATTCTAATAATATTTCATTGTAATATATAAGTATTTCGTATCAAAAGAAAGCTCGTAATGAGTACAATAATATTTTATCAGTTTTGAAAACCTAAAGGAAACTTTCCGTAAAGGGGAATTTGCCAACACTAATATATAATATGTATATGATCAGTCCACGGTGCTCCACGGACACGAAATTTTCAGTCGGAGTCGTACCGCGAACAACTAAATTAAACGGCGCATGCGTGTAATGCTCAAACAAGTCCAGGATCGCTACCGCGAACAAACCAATTATTCTCAATGTGACAGTTTAATAATTATTTCCACTGTAGTACAATTTTATAATTTTTTTTCTTCTGCACTGTATACATCCATTTTATGCCATTTAAACTAGATCTATGGACAATAATGAAAATAATGACTGCACCAATAAAACGCAATGATACTTCGCTTTCTTTTTACCAAGAAGATTTAACTCCGAGTTGCACATATCTGCTTATAAACGTTCTTTTTAAACGGGGATAAATATCCATTTTCTTCATCCCTGTCCCGGCGAAGCAACACGGCTGAAACTGGATTAAATAAATAGATTCTGAACTGATCGTACATGTTACTGACATATGTATTTTGTCATGTTTGAAAGCATTTGATATTAAAATGGTAGAAATGGAATTAGTTTCTATGAAGATGAAACAGAAACGTTATATCAAGTTTCATTGTCATAAGAAATTCATGTTTAATTTTGAAGTTTACGGGAAGTCGAAATAACAAACAGACGTTCAATTAACTCTTTTAATGAACAATATTTCAGGTTACAATCATAATACAAACAGTGCTTATACTGAACAAATAAAAACATACAGAGCACAACTTGACAACTAACAATAACAATTGACAGCCTATTACCAATTACTACATATTAGTTTCACAATGTGTCCACAGATGTTACTTAGTTACAAGTTGTTCCAAATTATAAGTTAAATTTAACATATTTTTTCATTTATTTAATCAAAATTGAAAATACCTTACACTAGCATGATATAAATATCGTACTAGCCAAAGTTGTGCAAGTTATTTACATCGAGTAATTTACATAGTTTTTTATATGTAAAAAATTCTTGTAAAAACTCAACGTATATATAAAAAAAACCTGTAGAAAAAGAAAAATGTTTTGTAATTTTCATATAGTTGGTAAGAGTGTCGTGCGGATGTGATAGTGCGGTAGTAATATGCGTGCGGGATGTGGTCTGACCAGACAGCGTCGGTTACTAAGGAAAAAGACGAGCGGCAGTGGAGTTGCGTCGTTCAACGAAAGCATGTCGCTCTGATCTGTGGGCTGAGCAACATCCGCAACGAAACGACGCCATTATGGTGATATCCAGTCCATTTTGGGAGAAGAATTTTTACGTTTCATTTGCTCAAATACCATTTTCGTTGCGGGAACGGGACCTAATACTGCCCGTTCATCCACCAGACGAGAGAAAGCACTGAGAGATTGTGTTCTCATCATCATCAGTTCGTGCCTCGACTTACCACTGGCTGGCCCCAGACATTTACCACCAAGTCTAGATAAGTTTATTTAGTTATTTTTAATTTCTTTTGTAAATGGTAGTCATAACCTGTTATAGAATATATTTGAACATTTTCTGGTTTCAATATTATATTTTTCCAACCTAATACACCTCTCCAAACTATTCAAGAACCCGGCTGTTCCGTGACAGCGTAGGAGTGCCACAAACCCTATGTAAAAAACGTAAAAAACTAAAACTTACTCATATCTCGTATATAGTTCAGTTACTAACATCTAACGGCGAGCACTTATTTTTATGAGACTGCTAAAACATAAAACTGACACTGACAGTGACAGTACAGCAATGATAACAACAGACAGAGCTACATTGCGTAAGCCACGCCCAAGTGCAGTTTAAGTTTTTTTTTACGTTTTTTACATTTTTATATAAATTACAGTTATATACATACATTTTGTATAAAACTAAAGAAATTCGTATAAAACACAACTCTGGTACTAGCACAATATGGTTATATCGCAATGATGGGATGAGGCCAATTCAACATAGCCAAACAGCTTTGCTTTGTTATTACCTGTTATTTTTTATGGTCGTCTAAAAAATAATGTTCATAACTTGTTCGAAAGTCGTTATGAAATATATTATTACATTACAAGATAGGTAAACGGTTTTACTGTTGAAAGTAGGAAATGATTAGCGAGCGAGTAGGCCCGCCTGTCACCACCTTGAGGGAATAAATCAGTTACCTGGCGTGTATGTACAATATTTTATTTGTTACTCACTAGTAAATCAAATTAAAATTATAACCAATACCTGTCAGTTGCAATTGACAGTTATTTTTAACGAGGGTACTAACTCGTAAAACATTAACAATTATATTATCAGTTTTACAAATTAGTATCTACTCGTATATTTTCCGTCAAATAAGTATGAATTGGGGATTTCTACACTGTTTCCATTTCAGTGGCCATGTTGAAAATGCTACGTTATGAAGAAGTGGCATCACCGCACGACAAGGGACAGGGTGAGGAGAAGAGAAAAGTTGAGTATCAGTACATACTTATTTGACGGTGAGTATAGTGATAAATAATTTTCAAAAATATCAAGCGGTTGCAGTATCAATAGAAAAAGTTTATAAGTGAGTAAGTTATTTATATAAGTCATGTTTTACTATATATTCATTGGTTTTCGTTTATTTATTAAAGTGTTTTCTGTTACATTAGAAACGAGAGAAGCGCACTACGTTCATGAAATGAAAGGACGTCGGTATGAGGAATAATAGTTCATTGCATCAGTTTTAACAAGTGAACCGCAGTTTAGCATGTACTACTACAGGTAAAATGCGAATCGCTCTGTTGAAACAATTTATCACAGTGGACCAGGTGTGTTTATAATATTTTACAGTGATTTTGTGACTTGCGCCCCACCTCTTTCAAAATGCAAGCAATGCCTCGTCCATTGGCCGACCAATTATTGGTTGAATCCTCTCCCTTTCCACACCGGCGTTCTTTCGTTGCACGTACTGTAAATACTTATGGAAAATCAGATTTAATGATTAATTTAAAATTAATACTTATTATAATAAAAGGTTTCAGAAAAATAATTAATACATGCCTCATCAGTAATATGTCTTTACTGTACTTGACTCGGAGCCGTAAAATACCTACACGGCTCCTCGTCAGTAATGTACAATTTTTCTGACTTATGTATATAACTATTTTAAAACTATAAAATAAAATAATTGTATATTACGTAACGAGTTGTAAGAAACATATTACGCACGAAGTAGAAAAGTTACGCACGAGCCGTCAGGTGAGTGTGTAATTCCACGAATGCGTAATTGCTTTACAACTCAAATTATTACTATACTTTTTCAACGACCAGTAATTATTTCTAAGTTAAAGCAAAATTCAGATACGTTAGTTATTGCAAATTTGACTGAATTATTTATTGTTGTTATAATATAATATTAACCCAACAATCAGACCTGTCAACTTATATTTGCTTTTCTTTACGTAACAGTGTTACGTAATAAAAGTTTATTAAGTAATAGTGTAATTGTTAATAGTCTGTTCTGCCACTTATAGTAGTGGTAGTAGAAAATAGTTATTTATGTTAAAAGGATCGTAACGTCAATTATCATGGTACTAGTCGTAAAGATTATCAAGCGAGGCGAAGCCGAGATTGATAATATGACGTGTACCAGAAATAAAATAAAATATTTAGTAATGAACAAAAAAAAAAAAAATCTGAAAAATTACGGATGCTGTTTTTGATTTGTTTGTGAATAAGTACCTCGTTACCATAGCTCATTATAGTACTGAGTTCAGAAAGATTCTTGCCACCAAGGAAGAAGACGAAAGGACGAGGCAACAACATCCAAACACATAACGTGAGCAGATGATGTAAACCGAAGAGGACGTGCGTATCAGACTGCACCAAATATGGCCGGTACCCTGAAGTAATGTTTACACAGTTCCGGGGTCCCGGTGGGCGAAAGCCGGGAGAGGTTTTTAGCCGGTAAGAATCCGGCATCACCGAAAATCGGTGTCTTTTAGAAGATTTTCCTCTCCCTAAGAAAAAAAAAGTACTGAGTACTCTATTGGATTCATTATGGGATGGTCCAAGGTCTATAGTGAAAGACATTAGAGTACTGAAATAGTGGACTATAATGTCATTAAGACACGGCAGAAAATAAACATTTGAAGTACACACAGAAAGAAATTTAAAAAATAATCCGATCAAGGCTATCTACGAATTGCATAAATTATGATTTTATCTCCACCTAACCTCTCAAATTCAGTTGTGTCGATTACTTAGTTTCTACACATAAGATACTACGGTTATTTTATTATTATAAAAATGTATGTTACAGTAAAAGCCTTCAATATTAAAAAAAGTCAATTGGTAAGTTTATTAGGAAATGTAAAACCAAATATGTATATGAAAAATAAGATACTGACACAGTGTCAGTGACACTGACAGAAAATAACGTTATTTGTAAGGCTATGATTCAAGGTAATATATCTGAATTAATAAAGCTTACGTTACAGCGAAGGTATTGTCAACAACAAGCATCGTTTTAAAATGGAATGTGCTAACTTAAAAAACACGCCTGTCGTATCCACCCTCATATCGCACACGCTTGTAGTCTTTACAAAAGAAAGAGATAAATGTATGCCAATTTGTTAATTCGTTTATGATACAGATGACTTTCATCGGACATCTTTAATAATATATTAAGTATTAAGAAAGGTAATAACAGTTTACCGATCGAAGACATGTTTGAGGACTGACAAAATGGAAGGCTGCAATTTTTTCTGAGATCGGTAATTCCTTAACATTCGTGACGCTTATACCATTTTTTGCAAAATCATTGCACAAAATTTGAAGAAAAATAAGATTTGAAAATTATTTTGACATATTAAAAAAATATAATTGTCATTTCATTTTTATAAAGAAAGCTTTGATCTTTATTTTTATTTACTTAGCGTCTCATCTTCTGATTCACATCACTTACGTATTTAAAAAACCCGATCGTGCCAAAAAATACTGAACAGTAAAATTTTTGAAAGATGTCCGATGGTCATCTGTATCATGAACGAATTAACAAATTGGCATGTATTAAACAAAGTTAGGACATTCCATTTTAATACTATGTTCGTTGTTAACAATACTTTGGCTGTAACGTAAGTTTATTTATTAATTCAGATATATTACCTTCATTCATAGCCGTACGAATAACGTAATTTTCGGTCAGTGTCATCGACACTAACACTGGGTCCGTATCTTAATTTTCGCATATTTAGTTTGACATTTGCTAATAAACTTACCAATTGTCTTAGTTTTTATAATAATAAAATAACAGTAGTATCTTATGTACCCACATAACAACTGAGTAAACGACACTACTACAAAATAATAATTCATACAATTCGTAGATGACCTTGATCGGACATCTTTCAAAATTTTTACTGTACATATTTTTTTATTCCTCAAGTTATTTTTCAACAGGTAAGTAGGCGTTTGCATAACACCTGTGAGATAAATTTAGATTTGTAAATTAAGGGCCGTTTTCACCAAAGCAAGGTTAAATATCAGGTTAGCTAACCAAGGAATAAATTTATACTTAAGAATAAATTAACATCATATTTCAACAACCAAATTTTGAACTTGTTAACTAACCGCAATATATATGTGATACATATTTTTAGGTAAATACTGTACAATTAGAAACAAAATTTAATAGAAATTTGTACACTTATTTCAATTAATACAAAGTAAATATATTATGTATTGTAAATTGTCAAATGCATAATTAATATAACAGTGTCATCTACACCGTTGTTAAAGATAATTGAGATTGGTGAAATAAAACTAAAGTTATGTAGTATTTGTTCCTTTGGTTATTTTAAATTTGAGAATAAATTATTTCACTGAGCTAGGTGGAAATGGCTTTTATATATTAAAAATTAGTTCAGTTATTATAAAAGAATACGACCGTTTTATGAACGCTATTAAAACTTGTTCTCGATTATCTATCCCCAGGAGCTACAGAACTAATTACGTACAAGGTCTTACCCCTGAAACGACTGCCTTTCTGGAGCAGTACTACATACTTAAAAAAAAAAACCCCTTAGTGAAAAACTTTGAAAAAACAAAACTTTTGTAACTAACTCGATATAAAATGGAAAAAGAAAAGACTGGGTTCAGATGTTAGAGGAAATTGAATATGTACAAATAGGCAAAAGGCTTAGAGTCTTCTAAGGCGCCTAGCCAGTGATCCTACAAAACAACCATGCATGCAAACATTAAACCGGATCAAATTGAACCTCAAATGCGAAAAAATGAAATACCCATTAATAATAGTGGCATTAACATCAAAAAGTGTTAAATAAGTGCGTGCGAGACTCTCTAAACAATTCACTCTGGCAGAATTGGATACAGCAATTTAAAGTTTCAAAAAGCATAAGGCAGTTGGCCTCGCTGACTTATGTGTAGAGCGAGTCCTGCAAAGTCCCAAAATTCTGAGGAATATCTCGAGCTATCCTGAATTAAAGCAAAGAACCACACTATCCTAAGAACTGTGTGCCCATTTCGTTATTATACTATCTATACAAAGTCCTTGAAATGAAGCTACTCCACAGACTTACAGATGTTATAGATGATTTCTTAGTCCCACAGCAAACAGGATTTATATCCGCTAAATGTTCCACAACACAGGTGCTGAAATTATACCTATCATATCGAGGGTGGCTTTGAGAGAAGAATAATTACTGGCGTTGCTTTCACTGATTTGTCGGCAGCATATGACACAGTCAATTCATTCATTAGATAAAGAGTATAACCTAACATGATTAATTGAGAATCTTCTCCAAAATAGAAGATTCTTTGTGGATTTTCAAGGAAAGAAAATCTAACGGAGAATACAGAAGAATGGCTTACCGCAGGGTGGTTTGCTGGCTACAAAACTCTTCGATATTTGTACTAATGACCGGCCTCTCCCAGAAGGTACCTAAAGCTTCATATTCGCGAAAGATTGCACCATTACCGACCAAGCAGATAAATAAAATTTAAAATTATAAAACAAAAACTATCAGCGGCCCTTACTTTTACCATTGCCTAAACACCAAGCATAAAATGGCTGCAAGAAATAATATCATCCGAAAATTTATAGACAGTAGGCACTATGTGAGGTGCACAGCCTAGAAATGTAAGAATTTGTGCTGTAGCTGTATGTTTTTCGGCCGGGGAGTAAACGTGTCCAGTTTGGTATAGTTCAAGTCATACTAAATAGGTAGGTGTGCTATTAAATAAATCTTGTCGCATCATAACAAGTTGTTTGAGACCAACACCCATCGGAGAATTGTATTATTTGGCCCGAATTGCACCTTCAGATATCCGAAGATAAGTAGCAGCCAGGAGAAGAAAAAACATTTATCAACATCAAAAGCTTATCTTTTGTCAGTATGCCTACTTGTTCGTCGTTGGCTTAAACCCGGAAAAAGTTTTCTAAACACCACAAAGGATCTTATAAAACCTCGCCGACAAATAAGGTTACATTTGTGGAAATAAATGACTATATACCTCCAGGATTGTTTATCTGATGAAAAACTTCCCTTAGGTCATAACGATGATTAGAAGACCAGGAAATATTTAAATAGAATGCGTTCTTGGGTTACTAGATCTGGAAGTAATATGCAGAAATGGGGCCGTTCCAGTAAATCGGTGCTATGTGATTGTGCCCATTTACAAACTACAAGCCATCTCATAGTAGGTGAACTGTGTCCAAATACCTGCAAAACAGAGTACCTTATGAAGGCCATTCCAAATGCTCTACATATGGCTAGATTTTTGGCAACTACTTATTAGTGTTATATATAGTTTTAACGTTCTATATTTTATTACTAAATAAGGTCTAAACTCAGTTTGAAATACCGAAAGAATTTTCACAATTAATTAGGGCGTGGTACGTTTTCGATGTTTAAAAATATTAGCCATTTGCACAAAACTGTTTGAGAGTAAATACAGGGAAATAGCCAGGTAACACTTAATAAACGGCAATATAACAACAAACATAATATTTGAATAGTGTTTGTATACACCGCGCTTGACTACAGCGCTTAGCAACCAATAGAACCACAAGAATCTTTCTGTTGAAATTCTTTCGTTATTTCAAACAGAGTATAGTTTAGTTGTCACTGGTTATAATTAATAAATAATAGTTGTTTAATAATATACCATGTTAAATTTGTCAGAAATTTTTTTAAAAGATGTTATATAAACTTGAAATACGCAAATATGCCTATAGGTTAGTTGGACGTGAAACTGTTACCGTTTTCGTAGATCAAAATATTGAACAGATCCTATTTACCGAACTATACGGGAATGTGATGACCTTTATACTACACCTTATAGTATGTGTTAATGTACAAAAAAGTAGGCGACCCGAACTTTTACCTCCGATTCGAATCAGCAGACACATTCAGAGTACTTAAGACAAAGTTAGCATCATCGCGGAAAATAGTTCGACGATTTAGAATTTTAAAGATCATTAAAGAAATATAGTAACCAAACAGACAGCAGCCGAGCTTGACTAAATCTTCATATGCAAAGCATTAAGGAAGCAGCCATGATTCGTAGGCGCGACTAATTGAAGACTTTTGGGCATTTCCTAGCAGAAAACTATCTATACAATAATGGCTGGGAATACCGACAAACAGTTGCACACAAGAATATTTCTGATGATCCGGAAAGTAGATTATATATTTTCCAGAGACAAATGAGACAAGGTATTAAAAAATTGCGACGCATTAAAGGTAATGGTCCCCTATCAGTGTTGTTAAACTACATTTCTTATTTCCTTAGTTCATAGAAATAACTCAGCGTCACTGTTTCAATAAAAAAATTCTAACTCTTTCTCAAAACTTTTGTTACATACGTTGTTCAAAATATCAATTGTTTGCTTGTTTGTCTATTTCTATTGTTTTCACAATATTTTATGATGCATCTGATGCAAGTTTATGTGTTCCTCTTCCCAAATTAAAAGAATTGCTTCAAAAACAAAATAAACGCAATATAAAATTCTAAAATCTGAAATCAGTTATTATTATGAAAAATGATTATGAAAAAACTTTATTTAATATTACCATTAACAACAATTTACTATTTAGTGATGCAATTCCGTAGAAATTAATATCACACTTATTATGCACAGATTGAAATAATATGGCATTTCTCTGAAGAAAAAAAAATATTGATATTTCAAAAGACATTACAAGAATAAACTATAAACATAAGATATAACATCGGTTAAATGGGACGTTTGTGGCCGATTTCACCATCGATTCCTAAAATTTAAGTAATGTCTATCGAGCCAATGTGCACCATATATGCATTACCTAGTAAAATTTCGTTCACACTGACGACTAAGAATTATCTATCTGAATTTAGGAATTAAGTAGTATTTGATTTCCAGCGCCCAAATCAATAAGCATTTCCAAACGACTGTTGACACCACAAAATGAAAATAGTACAAGTTTGTTGAATATTTTATAGTTAGGGATATTGAAATAACATTAATTATTCACATATAATGTAATTCATATTTTTTGCCAAAATGCTTCAAATCAAACAACCTGGTGTCATATGCGGTCACCTATTTTATTTTTTTATTTCTATTGTGAAATTATAAAAATTATGCATTTATACCACAGTGCAAAAATACATATAATAATTATTAACGATATAAGTGGGATATAAACATTATTAACGCACGTATTGTGAATTGCCCTACGAGCCCGCAGGGCGAGCTAGGGTAATCATATAACAAAAAAAAAATTTTTAGTTGTCAAATCAATAGCTATTGGTTATAAATTTTAACCAGTTGTTAAAAATTAACCACTTTGTTTGTGCGATAATAATGTAGTATCCCACAAATATCGTACAAAATTTTATCTATCACCGTACACCATACCGCACTCACGGGCGCCCATAGGGGGGCAAGAAGGGGCACTTGCCCCCCCCCCCGGCTTTTCTCTAATTTTAATAATTTTAAAAGCAAAGTTACCATTTTTAATTGTTTTGCCACGGCTACTTATGTCGCATCCTAATGTCCTTACATCGCCCTGTTGTTTTCTTCTTTCGTTCTGTTTCCTAACGTTCAAATCTTCATCATGAAGTTAGCGTACATAAGCTTCGCGCGCACACAATTTAAAAGATGCATCCGCAGTACAAATTATAAATAAAAATATTACCAATACCATAGCTGAAGTTAATAGATTAGGAGCACAACAACTATCAAGTGCTACTGTTGAGAGCTATTTTATTGTTTTCCTTAAACTAATTTCTAAATATTCGGCACTTCTGGAACCCGTAACAAATATTTTGCAGGGTATTTCTGTTGATATGCTAGCTGTACAGAAACATATTAATCACTTATTGGATATATTTAATAAACATAGGAACCCTGATTTAGAAATAATTTTTACTGAACTATTTATTAGCGCTCAAGAAATTGCACAAAATTTTGATCTCGAATTAAAAATGCCGAGAGTCGCTAGTGGTGGAAGATAAATTCACCGTGCAAACTACGAAGCTAATTCTGTGCGAGAATATTTTAAAAAAGCAATTTTTATAAATTGCTTAATATCTTAATTATTTCTTTAAATTCTCGGTTTTCGAAAGATAATAATGTTGCCTTTTTACTCTATAATTTGCATCCGATTAATTTAAAACAAATAAACTATAATAATTTTACTAAACTAGCTCAAGAGATTCATTCATATTATAAAATTAACAATTTTTTTGAAGAAGCTTTAGCATGGCACGAATATTGGGTTTCAAATAAAGAAATGATTATTACTAAAGAAACTCCTGTAATATTTACAACATTGTACATTTTACCCAGCAATCTCCAAAGCTTTAGAAATTTTAAATTGTATTCCTCCAACTACATGCACTGTGGAAAGATCTTTTAGCACTCTAAGAAGAGTGAAAACATGGATTAGATCTACTATTAGCGAAGATCGGCTAGACGGTTTATGTATGATGAGCCTCCATCGCGATTACATAAGCGAAAATAAACAAAAATATATAGAAGAAGTTCTAAATGAATTTGCGAAAGATGCAAGGAATTTAAAATAAGCATTTTCGGAAAAAGAATAAGTAGGTAATGTTGTTTATTCACAATCAGTTGGTCATATAACGATTTCTGACTTTTAAAAAGTTGGGAAGTTAGTTATTGTTAATCTTCGCGCCTTGGTCAGCTACCTTCGCCGTCGACAGTAATGAAACACGTTCCACCTCGGTTAGTAATGTACTATTGTATTCTAATTTTTCCCATAAATATTTATGTTGTTTTATATTTTTAAGAATATACTTATTTTTAGTATATTATATTTTTGTATTTTTGACTTTGCCCCCCCCCCCTGAACAACATTGTATGGGCGCCCATGATCGCACTCATTAAACGTAAACGTCTTATTATAGAGTACTGCATATAGTAGTAATAGTTAATTACATAATCAGTTAAAGAGTGATATTGTTTGATGCACATAATATTTGCCAAAACAAGCGAAACAAGTTTTGGAAATAATGTGAGTCAAACAATATCACGTTTTCATAACGTATTATGTACAAGATTTTATCTAATTCCGCTAAAATAATTTAAAAATACACAAGATTCTAGGTTTATTTTATTTTAATGCTTCCGTCACTGCATACGTATATCATTGAAAATGAGTTCTGAATATGTTCTGAAACCGATATAGATCTTTCTTCTTATGTAGAGGAATTAAAGGTGAGTCAAAAATTCAAATTGACGAAATGATTATTGATTCTTTTTTTTATTATCAGTTGTCAGATGTATAGTAACCCTTTCTTAACTCAGTTACGTAAAGATTTTTACAAAACTCAATTCGTGTCAATGTAAAAAGTGACGTTTCATAACGTCATACAGTTAGGAAATTTTCAACTTTTTATAATGGAATTAGATAAAGAAAATTTACGGGCTCTTAAAACCATTGCAACATGTAGACAGATTTGTTTATTCATTATTTCGCTTCGCCATATTTTTTCAAAAACTATTTCAATCAACTAGTTTAATGTGTAGTTGTAGGTTCCAATATTTTTATTTTCAAATGATTTACGATTCAGTATATCATAAAAAATTCTACAATGCTCAACCGTTACCCGAAATTTACGTTCTCGCACGGATAACAATTTCTAGCTGAGTATTGCTTTGTTTAGTGAAATTCAAAATAAATTATCAAATTAGGTGTCTATTTCTTTTTCCTTTGAAACATGTTTCTAGATTACCAATTGTTCATGAGTTGCTTAAATATAGAAATTAAAATTTAAATATAGCCTATGACAAATTTTGGCATATTTCAGATGACTTCCTAAAGGTGCAGTTGTACAATTTAACCGAAGTCGTATTTCTTATAATTTCCCCACAATTCGTGCAATCTTTGTAAATATACAATAATAGCAGTACTTACAATTTCAACCAAGTTATTATCAAAATAACAAAAGCACCAGTCGCTAATATTTCGCAGAAATTTCTTTTCCTGGAAGAATTTATATTTTAAGCTTCACCATTATCTTCAGTAATATACTCGTACATAATAAAATTAGGCCCTAAACTTATAAAAGTGAGAATTTCACGTTCATGGAATTCATAAAAATGTGTATATTTCGCTTGTATACCTAAGTGAAGTGTGCCTTCCCCTCAACTCATTGAAGTGTCATAAGTCATAGGGGAATAAAGAGTTTCCACATTATGTCAAAACAGATAGTGTGCACGTTAAAATTCCAGAACGTTATACTGTACATCAAAATATGTTTTCATAGTAGTCCAGTCAATGGGGACCAAAAAGACCTTTGCCTTACAAAAGGTGGTATATATACACCGGGTGTCTTAGGCCGACCGACACATGGGAAACTAACATGTGAAATCAGTTAATTATGAATAGTATCTCCCCAGTGTAAGATATTAAGCTAAAATTATGTATACATATTGGAGAATATTAAATCTACGGATTACAGTCCAAATTAGTTAATTTAAATGTGTAATATTAGAAAAAATTAAGAAAATTTGTAGAGTTTCCAGGATTATTGTTCGTATACCGGACAAAATGGTTACTAAGTAACAGTAGGTACAAATAGCATAGCGGTAGCGTTTGCACTTGGTAATAAACAAAACTCTGAGAGACTGGGTTCCGAAACAGCCAACAGCAAAATTTGATTTTTAATTTCTTTTTCAAATTAATCTTTATTATTAATATGTTTTTAATGTTTTATTGACTTTTAATAAAATATAAACAGTATTTAAAGCATAAATTATACGTATTTTGTAATATATTTATAATAAATAAATAGCGTATCCATTTTATTAAATCAACAAAAAAATCTGATGTGGCCAGCACATTACCTTCCGTCAGTTCTATGTATTTTGTACAAATTTCATACAGAAAGTTCCTTGCTAAAGATTATCTTTCTTGTACTTTACCTTCCGGCAGTTGCATCTAATTTATGCAAATTCCATACAGAAAATTTATAGCAAATGATCTTATATTTCCAGTAAAATTATAAGACAAACACACTATGTCAATTTCACTTGACATTGACATCTTTCAATCAAAATTTTCTTAATATAGTAGCTGTTTCCATGGCTTTGGCTACTTTATGAAATTTAATTTCTTTATAATTTTTTAACTCTATATCCATTTAATATTAAGTATAAAATGCAGTCAAATCGTATAGAAAATAAAATATTATTTAAAATTTATAATAACATTAAATGTAAAAAAATGATATTTAACATAGATTTTTCAAGAAAAACTGTTAAATCTTCCAATGAGGGTACTTCCGGTTGTCCAATTCTAACCAAAATCTAATCAGCCCTTCACATGGATGTAACGAAAAGAAATACGAAAGAATTATAATTTTTAGAATTATAGTATGCAAGTTATCGTAGACGAAAATTTTGTTACACACACACACACACACACACACACACACACACACACACACACACACACACACACACACATACACACACACACACACACAGACACACATACATACATGCATACATACACACACACAAACACGCACGCACGCACACACACACACACAAACACGCACACACACACACAAACACGCACACACACACACACACACACACACACACACACACACACACACACACACACACACACACACACACACACACACACACACACACACACACACGTACAGACATCATCGTAAAAATAGTAAAATCGTATTCTAGGGACCCTAAAACGTGCTTATTCATCAAAAACTCACCATTGAATTTTTTGACCTAAGACAATACCTTCCATACCTAAAGGTGACGGAAGGTAATAAAAACATAATAAAAATTATTTTGAGAAGTAAAAATTAAAAAACCCTCATTTGAAGATTTTAACAGTTTTTCTTGAAAAAACGATGGTAAATATAATTTTTTCACATTTAGTGTTATTATAAATATTAAAAAACATTGTATTCTCTATACGATTTGTCTGTATATTATACTTCATATTAAATGGATATAGAGTTATAAAATTATAAAGAAATTAAATATATAAATTAGCTAGCTATGCTAGAAACAGATACTATATTAAGAAAATTCTGATTGAAAGATGTCATTGTCAATTGATATATTCGTAGTAGGTATATTTGTGTTATAATTTTACTTTATCTTTTTGCTCGAATCTTTTTATATGGAATTTGTATAAAATACATACAACTTTTGAAAGGTAATGTACATACAAGAAATTTAAAATCTTTTGCAAGGAATTTTCTGTATGGATTTTATAGAAAATAAATAAGCATTTACCAAAATTCTACCGGTAGATACCGTATCTACAGACTGTGATCGTAACCACGAGTGGTAAAAAGTTAGCGTGTTCGAAAATTGTACAATATCTACCAGATTCATCTACCGGATTCATAAAGAATCTAATCTCAAAAAAGGTAGTGATGTAAAGCGAAGCGCGTGCGTTAAAATTGGAAATGTGTTCAAAGTAGGAATCTGCTCAGTTTGTTAACTACATTAAATTACTAACTTGTTTCAAATTTTCAATTTTTTTTTATAGGTTATGGATCTACCCCTGTTTACCACTTGCATTCTTAAAATATCGATTCCGGTAGCTATAACCTGATAAAAAGCTGTTTACCGGTAAAAATTCACCGGTAGAATTTTCGTAAATGCCTCATATAACTGACGAACGGTAATGTACTGGCTACATCTGATTTTTTTTCAATTTATAGAGGTTTTATAGTCCAGGAAATTTTTGATTTTATCTCCCACTTCGACACGTATTAAAATATTGTTTATCTTTAATCGAGTCGAAATATTTAATGAGAAATTGGGAAATGAGTCGATTTTCAGATGTTTAAACTTTTAGAGGAATTTCATATAAGTTATAGGTGTTAGTAACTCACAAATCGTTCATCAGTAAAAATCGTGTTATATACAATATGAAACAGAATTTAATGGTAAATTCAAACCGCTTTATCGTATCTTTAACAGGATCAAAGCTGTGGATGAAAAATTAAAAAAAAAAGCAGGAAATCGTTGACAATTTAATTTTTAAATCATCGATAATTTACTTTTTTCGATGCCACGACCAATGTAAACTCTTATAAATAGTAAAACCTATTACACTAAGTACTAAGTACGTAATATTATTTATTTTTTGAATAATTTAAATATCTTTCATAATTGGTATGAGCAATGGCCAAAAACCTAAATATGCCACCATTTTTCCCAATTGGCGGGAAGTTCCCACGTTCCAATTTCCGGAAAATTTTGATATGTTATGCAGCGCATTTTTCTGGACAGGATTCCGTTAAAAAGCTTTTGTTGCAATTACTTTGAGATAAAATCGTAAATTTCCTAGACTATAAAACCTCTTTAAATTGAAAAAATGGTAAACGTAAGGCTAAGCGTCCGGAAGAGTCGTAACTTCTGATGGATTATGTAACCTCAAACTGCAATTGGCTACTCGAATAGTTAATTATATTATTTTGTTATCGTATGTAATTGATTGTGTAATTAGTTAGTAATATTTTATACGGGAATGAATTCTAAAGTTCAGTTTGTTTTGAACCGTCGTGTTGAGTGTTGGGAATTAAATCAATGTTGGTAAAAAGAGTATAATGTTTTATTTTACTATTCTTTTACAGCAATCGATATTTTACAGTTTCTTCACTTTTACAGTTTACATATATATATATATATATATATATATATATATATATATATATATATATATATATATATATATATATATATATATATACCGGGTGGCGCTCGGAATACGTTACATACGCATTTAACATGGGAAAACCGTTTTTCCTAGCGCGTTGCTCCCCAAATTATTTTAGAAAAAAATCTTCAAATAAAAGTTGTGGAACATAAAATTCTGTATGTAAATCAGCAAACAAAATTCTTTTCGTATGTTTAGTAACTCCAGAAATTGAGTATGAAAATTTTGAAAACTTCAGTTTAATAGTGCTAGCCATGGAATTAAAACAAAAATGTGATGATTTAAATGTCAAATATTGTGACTTTTTGTCAAAAAAATGCGTATTTGAACAGTATAGAACAATTAAATTATTATTCTGCTTAAGAATTTTACGTTGTGATAATTTTATTAAATAATAAAAAGTAAATTAAATTTTACGACAGATAAACACACGTTTGTTTGTTAAGCTTTTTGTTAATTCCATGGCTATCACTACTTTTGAGTATATTTTCGACATTTTCATACCTAATTTCTGCTGTTAGAAAGCATGCAAAATTAATTTTGCTTATTGATTCAAATGCAAAATTTTATGATCTACAACTTTTATTTGACGATATTTTTTGAAAAATAATTTGGGGAGCAATGCGCTAGGAAAAACGATTTTCCCATGTTAAATGCCTATGTAACGGATTTCGAGCGCCACCTGGTATATATATATATATATATATATATATATATATATATATATATATATATATATATAATGAATATTAATAAATAATTTGTAAAAAAAGTAAAAAAAAATATATAATAAAATATGATTCAAATGAAGCAAAAAGTAAATTTTTGTAACGGCTACTTTTTGCTCACCTCTTTCTTTTGATAATTTTGTACAATCCTATTATTCTTTACCTATCTTCAGTTCTTTTCTGCAAGCATAAACACGCTTGTATCAGCGTCCATCGCTCTTCTTGGTCACGCAGCTTCTTGGTCAGTTTCTTGAGCGCTCGGCTCGCGCTTCTACATGGTGTGTGCACGTTTTTAGTCGTTTTTTTTTGGTTGTATTTTACGAAGTCTGGTTTTATACCACTTTGGATTGTTTCGTAGGATATAGTTACTGTAAGTATTTTCTAAGTTATTTACTTACTTTTGGCATTTTTTTTTTATACTTTTATTTAGACTTTTTTAAGTTGTAAGAAAAACGTGCACTCACGCTTTGTGAGTCGGGTTTATTTTTTTCTAATTTCTTTCAGTGACCAAGATATTCTTGGACTTTGCTATCTAGTACGTTTAGTACTCTTTGCGACATTTCTTTTTTACTGAATAAAATTCGTGTTAGTTTTTTTACTTTAGTTATTTTTTTTAATATTCTTACTCAGTCATATTCTTATTCTTTCTTGTATGTTAAATTTCTATTATTTTTTATTACTAAATCAATTCTATTTACTAATTTGCTGAATTAGTTTTCTTTTCTTTATATTTTTTTTACTTAGTAAACTTTGCACTCCTTTTTTTTGTTATCAATTTTTTTTACTAGTTCAGTACTTTCGGCTAAATTGCAGTTTATCCAGAATTCAAGAATTTTATATTAATGGTTATATATACTTGGTAAACCATTAAAAACACTAAATACCGCTAAAAATTGTGTGTGGAAAGCTATATTTATAGAGATTTTACCATTTTTTCTAAAAAAAATTAGGTTAGAAGAACTACATATATTTTCATTTTCACTTAGTTTTCATACGAATAATACTGTTTCAATTAATGTATATTTGCAAAATTATGTCTTAATTTCGTTCTTACCCTACGTTTTATAACATTTTTTATTTATAATTTTGCGTTCATCTATCAAACTATTGTAAACTAACATGAAGATAGTGGGCCGCTGGACCGAGCGATGTCGAATGTGTGCCTGGTGTGCGTTAGGAATTGTTTTTGTCGGGATTTTTTTAAAATTTCTTAAAGAATACGTGTGCGTTAAGTATTGTTTTGGTCAGGATTTTTTAAAAAATTTCTTCAAACATTACTGTACGTTAGGTATTGTTTTTATCAGGATTTTTTTAAAAACATATTTTTTCAAAAAAATATATAAATACTTGTTTCCGCGCTCCAATTTTATGTTTCTTTATTATATTTTAGCTAAAATAAGACGTTACAACAAAAAATAGCAATTTCTACATTACTGTGCGTTAGGTATTGTTTTTGTCAGGATTTTTAAAAAAATATATTTTTCCAAAAATATATAAATACCTGTTTCCGCGCTCCAATTTTATGTTTCCTTATTATAGTTTAGCTAAAATAAGCCATTACAAGAAAAAATTGCAATTTCTACTATTCTGGATAAACTGCAATCCAGCCATCATTTCTTTCACTCATAATTCGGGTAAAATCACTCGCTAACAATTTTGGGATTCATATTCATTCTCCATTTCATTCCCTAGACACAACCACACAATCCTAACCTTACCTACCCCAGAGTGGATGTTGAGCGACTGGTTTTGCGAAGATAATCGGTGCAGTTTATTTACGTCGCGTTCGCGAATTTTTTTTAACTTCAGTTAACAATCCGCTCAAAAGTTATTTGGTTACTTTTTGGTCATTTTCTTTCTTTAGTTTACTACAGATTCAGCCTGTTGCTTTTCTTTAGTTTAGTTCTGTAGTGAACGCACAACTTGTGGGAGGATTGAGTACATTTTCTGCTAAGCTTTTAGCGTAAATCGGCATTCCTGTCTAGAGCTCTACGTCGTGCTTTGCGTATTTTATGTCTTCTTTTTCTTTAGCAGTTCTTCGAACTTTCATCATCATCATCACCTCACTTTTAGTTAAATTGTATTGGGTAGGCAGTCTAGTACTGAAAATTTTTGTAAAACATCTCATCATTCATTCACCACAATTATTAGATAGTTGTAAGTATTTTGTTTGGAGAATTTTTTTTGTATAAACTTTGTATGATATTTTGTTTGCCGTGCACCTTCGATTGTACATTTTTGGTCATTTTTGTTTACAAAAAAAGGGTTCTCTATTTTCTCAGTATTTTTTTTTTTTTGTCCGTTTGGTAACTTTAACTTTCTTTGTTTTTGTGGAGAAGAATTTTTTTGTGGAAACAAAAGCGACTCTGTCTAAAGAACGTTTTTCTGCCTTGGCTTTGAGTTTTGTAGTAAATTTTTCTCGCCCCGGTGTGGAGTGGTTGGGGTCCGCCTGGTGTTGAGCTGTACGTCTCAGCGGGTTTTCCGAGCAGACTGGTGTCATGGTCACCCGCAACCCCGGAGGCAGAGTGGTTTCCCTGGATGCGACGCCGAGAATTCGAATACCCAATTACAAGTATACAAGTTAGTTGTGGAGGCCAAGGTCCCGGCGTGGCTTTGAAACCATCAACAGCCACATCCCGGCGTGGCCTTGAAATCATCGACAGCCACATCTCGGCGTGGTTTTGCAACCATCAACATACACTTTCCGACGTGGTTTTACAACTACTCTCAACAACATGCAGGAGCGGCCTTGAAACTATAACAGCCAACGTCTGCTTTCCTTCGTTCCAAGCCTGCCAGCTCACACCAGGTGGGCGCGGTCTGCTCCAGGTCCGACAGAAGCGTCCCAAAACTTAGCTAAGTATTTTCAGTTTTTTCTTATTCAAAAGGCAGATTTAAAATTTTCTGTAATATTTGTAATTTTTTCTATATGTTGCCGGCAAATAAAAGTTTGGTAAATATTATTTGGTTTTCAAAAAAGGAACATTTTCACTCGAACATCATTGGTGATCTGGCACACACCATTCACATACTTTCACTCATTAGCGCCGGTGGCACCCTTTGCCTTGCATTCGTTTTGCTCACATTTCCTTGTCACGTCCCACGACCCCGTTTACGACTTTACAGCTTACAGCTACAGGCACTCCCCTATGTGTGTAGTGATCGAGCACCTCCACCAGGTAGGTACCGATTACGTCATATTTGAAAAATTAGCTCTGTTTGAAGCGTTGTAGCTCGTTATCTATTCGACTTTTGATTATGCTAATAGTTCTTTTATAATATTCACAATTTTTATCATTAGAACTGTGTTGTGTAGATAAATTGACATTGAAGTTTTTATTATAATTTTCACAATTACTAGGTACATTTAAGTGTTTTATTAGAAAAGTCTTTTTGTGACTGATTTTCAGAAGAATTAGGGTAAATCTCGATTTTGTATGTACATTGATTAGAAAAATTACCTAATTTGTTACACTTATAACAGCAAATAATGCTAAAAGTTACTTTAACTCTAACCTATATATACAAAATCGTTTTTAAATATTATATTCCACGATGTAGAATCAATCTCGAGTATTAAATTAGATGTGTTTTTAAAATTTATTTGCTTTAATTTTTTAGAGTTGGTGTATTGTCTTCATCTAAATTATTTTGCATTATTGTAGTAATTAATTTTTTATCATTTTTAGTGAGCTTTCATAAACACCGAAAATAATTATTCTTGGATTTTATCTATGATATTTGTAGAAATTTTACAGTTCAATTACTCGTTGTTTTCAACAATATGTTTGATTTTATTAGAAATAAGTAAGAAGCCACAATTTGTTATTACATCTCCATTTTTAGTTTTTTTTTACCTTCAAAATGTTTATTTTTATGCCACTGGATCAACACATTCCTTTAATTCACTAGTCACATTTATTTTAGTACAACCAGCACCTGTTTGTTTGTTTTTAACAATTACCGCAGACTGATGAATGACACTTGGATTTATTTGAGCAATTGATGAGTATAATGTGCCCTCTGTATGTTATTATTTTACTTTTGCTAAAAGGTTTTTAGAAATTTTACCTTCAATTAATCTAATTTTTTCAATTAATTAATCTTTTCAAGTTTTTTTTAAAAAAATTGTAGTGTTTCATTTTGAAATTTTAGTAGTTCATGTTCACGTTTCAATTTTATTTCTGTATTAAGTATTGAATCAAAAACAATATCATCACTTTCAGTACAACTTACACAGTTCCAGGTGTCAGGTTTGACACTATTTATATCTTGTATACCAGCACATTTTACATGAAAAGATAATTTGCAACTATTTTGTTACACACCTTACAATTCACATCATTTCCCATAACCGCTATCAAAATTTAAATATATATATATATATATATATATATATATATATATATATATATATATATATATATATATATATATATATATATAAGAATTGTGAAGAGATATAGCCAGAACTGTCAGCCATAACCATAACCAGGCATCATATATGTGTCGAAATATCAAGAACTTGAATTTTTCTTTCCCGTTCCGACCTAAACAACATATAATAAAATCGTTGCTACCCCACCTTTTGTAAGGTAAAAACCTCTATTGACTGGACTACATATCATACGCGTTATTTTTATCTGTGAAACATGAAAGACGATCTACAAAGTTTTATTTTGAATTTTGATTATTGAGTTCGCAAATTTAAGTGACTAAGATTTCAACGATAAATTGCCTGTAATACAAACAAGATTTAAATTTGAAATACTAAGTACATGTCCGATTGCACCAACATTTTCTTAGAATGGCATTTCAATGTGATTGCAGAGTATGAATAGAGAAATCACATATGTTTTTAGCAACATGTGTTTGTTGAGATTGTTTTATTTTTTACGCAGCGTTTGTATCCATATGCCACAACTTGAACTATATTAATAATTTATATGTTTAGTTGTGACAATCGACAATCAAAAAATGGGGTGTAAAAACCTCTTAAATTCAAAACATTTGTAAAATTTTATTTTTCATTGAAAATGTATTAAAGTAATACAAATCTACATTTGAATTCATAAACAATCATTGTTATTATAATATGCCAAATAACCATGCAAATAGTATTATTTTCAGGCGAATTTACACAAAGAGGCCAAATTATACTGTCCTCATGGACAATACATAAGTGCGATTGAGACGGAACGATTTTACCCTCTCTACGCTTTACATCTACACTGCTGCAGATGAACCAAGCGATGACTTGGCCTCTCTCGTTCCGAGCAGAGCGCACGTAAGCGCTTACAACAGAAAATGCTTGTTTCAAACAAGTATATTTGTATTATTTTCAATTAGTTTTTATAAAAACGATTAATAATTACTATTTATTGTTACTGTTGTTATTTTTTTGTTTTCGTAAATTTGAAAATATTATTTATTTCTATTTTAATTGTACCTACTCTTACTTGTCACAGTTATTTAAATTAAACTTTTATAAACAATTAAACAGTAATATATCATGTATTGTAGAAATATACAAAAACCAACAACCAAGAGACAAAACAACAGTACAAACACTTACATCAATGGGAATAATATAATTGAACTGTTAAGAAAAAAGTTAAATAAATGAATAAATCATTACAATGATTACTTTTACATCTAATATTTTCATTATTATTTCTTTTGAATTATATAAATATAAAAAATATAATCTTTCAAACGCAAAATAGTAAGATAAAAGCATCGGAATAATAGGTAAGGTTGAGAATTTCTTGGCCTCGGTTGAGTGGTGCTGAGAGCCCACTAGCTACTGCGTGGGCTTTACGCTGCCCGCTCACGTCGCACAGCTAGCCAGCTAGCTATTACTCAGTAATATAATATATTAATTTAATGCCATATTGTATTTTTAGATTTTCTGTTTCTGTAATTATTGCTTATATACTCACATCTCGCATCATAATTATAATTCAATTACTAAATGTCTTCTAATGAATTCGTAAATTTTATTAGAAAACATAAAAATGCAAATAAAAATTTATTGGTAGCTTTAAAATCGCAAAAGAAATATAAACTTAAAAATATTTTTTTAATATTTAAGACTGACAATGTCACTTTTGTTATAGAATTTTTCTTAATTTTTTGTTAATATATTATTTAAATGTATTATTTATGTAACTGTTTTCTTGCAATAAAATAAATTATTAGTTTTTGACTTTTAACCGATTTTATATTTTAAGAATACGTTAAATTTGTTTTATTGTAAAGAACTCTATGTTACCTATCTTATTTTACATTAAAACGCAAATTTTAAATCCATCGATATGTCCCGTATTGTGATATTATAAATCTGGCCTCACCTCACTCTAAATTCACGCACCGCCACTGGTGTAAATGTTCCCCTAATTATTCTATTCTCGTCTGAAGATGCAAGTAGTATATTTTGAGAATATCACATGACAATTCTCGTACTTATTTTTCAATATTATTGCATATTACATTTTAGAGAGTTTGGACTGCTTTAGAGGTTTCACATGTAAGATGATGGTAAATAATATTAAAAATTAATTTAAACGTGGATCCATTTCGTCACCAAAAATTAATGTGAAACATTGACAGTTTTACTCAGTTTGCAATTCGTCGTTCCTGTACCTACTATTTACCTATATAGTGAAACTAAATTGCTTTTTAAAGCTCCGTTTGTATCATCAATTTTAAGTACATATTTTATAATTAAATTAAAAGTGATTTCTGCGTTGTGCATTAAAGCGGCTTTCTTATATATTAATTGTTGTAATCAATTGTGTTTTTATTTTATAAGTTTCGTAAAATTCTTGCTGGAGAGTTCATAATTTTGACTATAGATGTCATCTCCATCGGCTAGATCAATAGGCTTCACTACCTGGTTCATATAAATTAACTAAATGACGTTATCACATTGGAATGCTATTTTTAAAGATATTTGACTACTCGCGAAAAAACAAAGTACCTGACATCTGGTGTCGAAATGGAAAAGATCCCAAATGGGGAGAATAATATCTATCTTTGCATTGGAAGAGCGTTAGCTAGTGATAAGCTGTGTAATAAAAATTTCTAAATGTAAGAGATTTTGTTCAGTACCACAGTGTAATAATTATAAAACAGAGAATGTGCAATGCATTATCTCCGTGAAGATAAAAAAATGAGACAAGTATGGCTTAATGCCTTTAAAATTCTGTCAATAAAAATATTATTACGTAGTTTTGAAAAAGCAAAAAAGAAACATTCAGTTAGAGATGCGAGAATGGAACAACGAAATATTAATAGTACATAATTATTATAAATTAAAATTTGCAAAAATAGTTAAATGGTATACTAATAAATATGAGGTTTGCCACTCATGAATGCAATCTTTTAATTAAATGCGTATATGTATATATGTGCTGAATTTTTCACGTTGAATGTTTGGAGACAGTGCAACAATATAATTTTCTTCGCAGTCTTTTTGTAGTGGTACATAATACCTACATAATATAATATATCCCGCTAAAATAAATAATAACTTTATATTAGGGTTACAATGAAGAATTAATAACATCTTCTCCTTCTACAATTGTTCTTGATTACCTTCTAGATATAAAAAAAAATATTTGAAAACAAAGAAAAGTAACAATGCAAATTATACCGTTAATACAAATGTCAACTACTTTGTTTTCCACATTAGGGTATCCGCCATTACGTTTGCTATGTAATTTATATGGACTAAAGTTAGTTCGCCGGATGCGAACTTAAAACACATTTATCACCGATACCACAAACAATTAAGGTGTTTAAAATCACCGAGTGCAATTTTTAACCCACAAAACGAATGTTTTAGATACATTCTTAATTACAAGTTTAAAGACACCGAACTTTCATTTTAAACAAAACGAACGATGCGAGTACCAATTGAAACACTTAATATAGTGTAATTTCGCCAAAATGCAAATTTAACACAAACGGCCGAGTCTAATATTGGAACAATACTAAAATGAACATGTCTTTCTATACGCTGCGAAAACGAAATAAATATGAAATATAAATTTCCACTGAATTATCCAAATTTGAGGTCACGACTGAACATTTATACAGGGTGTTATGTAAGTAACTTGGCATAAGTTACCAATTAATAAGAAAGAAGGTTGAAACGTATCGTAATCTGCAATAATTGCTCTACTGATGTGTTTGTTATACTTGTAAAAGCACTTCAAGATAAACCAATAACAATTATTCATTTGACTAACCAATTATTTAAAAATCACAATAGTTTGGGAGAACACAACAACACTTGTCATTTTTTAAGGTTTCGGGTTAGAGGTGGAATATAGATAAGATACTTTTTACCTCTCGCTAAGACAGTATTGTATTCATGCTAAAAATCGCATATCCAGATTTTAATGAATAAGCACGTTTTAAGGTCCCTAGAATCCGATTATAACATTTTTACGATGATGTCCGTATGTGTGTGTGGATGTTGGATTCACTATATCTCAAATACTATAAGACTTAAGACATTTTTTACTACGGATTCCTCAATCTAGCAATAATGGGAAGAGTCCAGTCAGTTTTGGTAACAACTGGACAACCGGAAGTAGTAGTTACAAGAAAAAAATCATCTAAATATTATTTATCGAAAATTTATGTAAATACTTATATTAAAGAACGTTAAATTCTTTATTCGATAAATATAAATTCATTATTATATCTTCTATAGATTTAGAGATAAAGAAATGCATATAAAATAATTTGATGTAAAAAATCTCAGATCAAACTACTACAAGGCAAGAAATTCAAATGTTTGTAATTGGCACATAAATGTCACTGTCAAAAATATTTGTATGCCTCTGTCAAAAATAGTTGTACATTATTATGAAGATTATGAAAATATAAAAAAGTCAACAACGCAAAAGAATATACGTAAAAAAGAATATAAAAGGAAACTGCGAAAAAATGACGAATATAAAGAAAAAGAAAAGGAAAGTAGAAAAAGAAAATTTCAGGATATTGAATATAAAGAAAATGTATGTATTGTACATAATTTATTTTAAAATATCCCATAGATTTTGCAAATATATGTGAGAATTATTTTGTAGTGAGACATGAATATATGTATTTGTATTTAAAAATATTTTTCGTTTTATACGTACAACCAGGTAAAATATCTGGCGAGAGGTTATGTGTTGGCCAAATCAGATTTTTTTGCAAGTGTTTTGGCGCATTTCTCCGTAACCCAAACGCATGTCGGTGTAATCTTGATTAGTGAAAGTAACAGGCCTCTCTAAATATCTAAGTACTACGCCACTTATTGTAAATACAACGTCATTTATAACAATATTGTTTTTTTTTTTGGACAACTAGAATTTTAGATTTTAATATATTAAGAAACTGCTTCTTAATTAGTCGGCTTTACAGTCTCACAACTTTTACAACATGACAGATTGTGCAGAATATATTTCAGATTTTAACTTCTTTCAGTTCTCTTTGTCATCAGGGCCGGATATGAGCCGATTGCACCGATTGGACCAAATTGGGCCCCGCGCTTTTAGGGACCCCGCGCTTATCAATGTTTGTGATTAAAAGTTGTATTAAGAAAATATATTTAAAAATAATACTTATATAAGTTTTCAACAAAGAAACCGGAAACATTTGTATGTGTATTCAGTTACTTTTTTTTCTTCATTGAGCTCTACAACAATATTTTGGAAACAGGTTTCTGATCTGTTAAAACGCGCGGTAATAGTTAACTATTATAGAGCGTACAAGTGTAGTCTCACGGTGTTTGAGGCAGAAAATAAGATATGCGCTCTTGATTTTGAAAAAAAATTGAAATCGTCACTAGAGTGCACAAAAATTGTCATTAAAAGTTCATAAATCGGCACTGAAGTAATCCATTGTACGACGTTTTCATTCAAGTTTGTTTGTTTGACTGACATTGACAGATTTGCTAACCTAATCTATAAAAACAAATATTCCTTTCATTTCCACAAATTTTCAATTTGGAATAAAATTTAATATGCACCTCGGCACTTATGTTTCTTTTTATCACTCATATAGATTATTTTCCTCGGCCCTAAGGCCTCAGCAACTAAATTTCACATTCGTGATAAAAGTAGAACTTCAATACCTTACTACATAAATAACAATTTTTCATAATTATGATTTATTAATGTATAAGGAATTTGGGGAAATATTTAGACGTTTAGCTGAGATATGATTTTTTTTTACTATTCAAACTAAAACTCCGAGCAGACCTATAAAATATTGAAAGGAGTAATGAAGGCACAAATGCCTTGGTAAACGAATAATACATCAAAATATCAGAATTTTAAAAAATATAAAAACTTTTACAATAATTTCCGTTCCGACGAAGTAGAATTATTTTCACACAAAAAAGTGTAAGTACCCAAATTTATAATTTAAACTAATGGTCTAAATAATAAAAAATTGCCCCTTTATTGTACTCTTAATAATTTAATATTTGTTAAAATAAAAGAATTCGTTTTTATTTATATATTTTACTTATTTTATTTATACATTAAGCGTATAAGCATATATTATGTATTTTGAGGGGCCCCGCGAAAAATATCAAATCAGGCCCCGCACCATCTGGACCGGCCCTGTTTGTCATACCATGAACCATGGCACATTACTTACATATCATCCTGTATAATATATTTTATACGTACATTTTGATTTAATTTAATTTTTCTTTAAAATATTGGTGCAACAGGGCATTAGTCTTTCAACCTCCAAATACAGTTGCGCAATATAAAATGTAACTAAAACTTTGCATCTATCTTTTTCTGAAAGTTAGCTTTCGTCTGCTTTAATGTCAAATTCAAATATAAAGTAGTTTTCGAGAAGGAAGTATAGATTATAACTGCAACATTATCTACTTGTTTTATCAAATAATTACAGAGTGATCAAAAATGACTGAAGATCACGTGAAAATTTTTGTTCCAAAATAATATCAAAATTATGTTTTCATTTTCCATAATTCATCAAAACTATATTCCATATATAACAGATGCCGACAGGTGTATGACTTTTAATAAATACCATTGTCGTACGACTATTCATTTCATATTTGTTTCGCGTAGGCCGTGCGCGTAGGTACCTTCGTGAAAAACCTTTCAGTAATTTTTTCATTACGTCTCTTAATGAAGAGCGTGACATTTTTCTTCTTGAAACATATCTTTGTTTGGCTGAACGTAAAGAAGATGGTTCTTATAATTATTCTTCTGACAGTTGTCAAAATTTGAAAGTTACGCCCATGGAAATAGTAATGCTGTCATAGTAAGTAAGCGGTAAATATCTAAATCGTATGAAGCAGCACGCTTCAGCCATTTGTGATTACTGTAGTAGGTAATAAAAAAAATAACTTACCATTGCGATCATCATTTCCGCTGAAATTACAGTGACAATAAGAGCAGAAGATGATATTAAAGACAAAACAAATAATATTTGTACAATTATTCCAGTTTTCATGTAGATAAAACTAGTTGCACCAATCACAAATACGTATATGAAGGACCCTAGACTACTAGCAAAAGTCACATACTGTGATACAAGTTTAATCAGCTCACATTGTCTAAAATGTAAATCGATCAATATTTGTAGATTTATGTTAGAATCATGTTGGCTATCTGTTAACTCCATGTTGTCTCCTACAATACTAGTTTCCATTGTTTCAATGTCTTCCTTTATTACTTTATTTAGTTCATAAAATCGTTGGCCGCAGAGAAATGCTTGCCCAACATAGATAAAAATTGGATTTACGACTACGCAATGTAAATAATATGTCAAATAGGCCCTGCTCAAAGTTAGAGTAATATCGTCATTGTACATGGTAACAACTTGACAGACAATTAATGAAAATATACTCAAATATAGCAATGCACAAGTAATTAATGTGGCAACAAGCAGGACTTCAAAGTGAATTGATATATTTATTTCGGCCATGATATTATCTATTTCTACGCTCTTCATAAGTACAGCAATAAAGGAATCTTTGTCTTTTATAATAGAAAACAGGGCCAACAAGTTGTACATTCCTATTATGAAATAAATAACTGCAGTGATCAGTTGATCCGAAGGCAATGTTTTATATAAAATATAATTCTTGATAACATTCATAGATAGTATTGAGCAGATTACATGACCTGAAATAAAATTTTAATTTTATTTTTTATAAAAATTAAACAATTCTTTTTTATACAAGCTTTCATTTGTACCAAAAGAAGAAAAAACCCGTATTTTTGCGAAGTTTCAAGTCAATCGACTATAAGTAGTATTGAAATAATAATTTATTGCCTAACAATTCATTACACGCAAGAGTGAATATTTGAAACTGAAACAGTTCATTTACTTATAAGCAAAAAAAAAGGAAAATACAACTAGTACCCATGTTTTTGTCGCAAAAGTATTTTGTAGTGTTCAAAAAAATTCCTAACTCGGAGTAGGCTATGAACAGAGAAACGTATATCTGATCATTTTTCAAATCAAAAGTCAAATTGTCAAAATTGATCTTGTAATGCAATTTCAAGAAAAAAAGACAATATAGAAGGATACAGTATATTAACATCCGCTGTTTTCTCATTTGTTTCCATTTCTAAAATAAGATTCAAGAAGAACAGCTCTGATTTCTGTAGATAACATTTTTGACAATATCTCATGTCAAATTGATATTTAATTAAATATTTTTAAATAGATATACGTTTCTTTAGTCATAACTACGGTGACCATACGACCTTTATTTTAAAAAATCTAGTACCTCCCGCCATTTACAGCCCGAGTCACAAAAAAGATTAAGTTTTTTGGATTAGCGAATTATACTTTAATTTTGACACTTTATTTCTTAAAATATAGTCTAATCTAATCCAAGTAACTACCTTTTTTAAACCGCTCAACAGGATTAAATCCTAATTACGGAGTGGGTTCACATTCACACACATCCATGCCTTAGTGGGATTCGAACCCAGAGCCCCGAGGGCACTCATGACATGAAGCGTTGCTCTAACCATTGAGCCACCGGAACTATAATAAAATGAAGGTTAAATTTTCTTTGATAGTGACATATTTATGTGTCAGTTACATAAATTTGAATAACTGCGTTTCGTTTGTTTAAAGCGTAGCTATGGGATTTAAATTATAGATAATTTTATAAATTTATCCATAAAATAAATAGAAAAAGTATTAATGCAAATCTATAGAAAATTTAATAAAAATTTAAAGAAAAAGTTCGAAATACAAGATTTCAAAATTTTCTGAATGAAAGTATTTGATTGAGTGGAGAATCCACACACACATATACACAGACATCATCGTGAAAATGTTAAAATTTGATTCTAGGGACCTTAAAACGTGGTCATTTATCAAAATCTCGATATGTGATTTTTAGCACGATCCCTATACCTCCCTTACCAAGGGTAGCGGAAGTTAAAAATGATCAACTTGTTATCACAGCCTACCTGATATGGCATACCAGTTTAATAAATCATAATTTTATCTTACGTTCTTTTAATTTATTACTTCAAGTATGTTAACTCTGAAATTAAATTGATTAAAAAATTATGGTCACATAGCACATTAGCCAATCACAACGCAGTTGCATTCTTACAGTGGAATAGAGTACCTATGTACAATTCAAACATAGGATATAATACTTCATGATATACGATGTGTCATATGGCTATATAACAGTGGCGGACTTAAACTCATCGAGGCCGAGGCCCCTGGCGGCAACAGAAAACGAGGCCCCTTTGCCCAATAAGTTTATTTATTTTTGTTTTTTTAACAAACGTTTTAAAAATGCTTGTTTAGTAAGAACAACCATTTCAAACAAGATTAAATTATAAAAGAAATAATATAGGGTGGGGCCTAGAAACTTCATTTTTGAAGGCAAATAAAATAAAAAGTATTGTTGATAAATAAATAGTATATTGCGTTATTAGGAGTAAAAGTGATATTTCGTGTGGCGAGCATGGAAGTTTGCACGACGAGCGAAGCGAGTCGGACAACTGCATGCGAGGCACACAAAGACACTTTTATTCCGAATCACACATTAAATTAAATTCTCCGGCGACCAATAGATTAGATTCATTTCTACGCCGCTGGATGTTTCTACGCCAGCGGCGTAGAAATGAATCTTCTGCCTTGTGAATCAAGTCACAAAAATACCACTTCTACGACGTTTGAAAAAAAAAATTTTTAGATACTTAAGTAACATAATTGGAAGTTATAAATCATGCAGTTTTAAACCAAACAACTTGAAGGTGGTGGCCACTATTCTCTACGCACTGACTCATCCGATTTCTGAAGCTTCCAATATTCTGGCTGTTTCCTTCTGTATAATATTCTTCAGCTGAAACAGGATTGTCGGACGGTGTATGTAAACATCCCCACGTGATATCACCTCGAATCGAGATGAGCCGTCAGAGGAACATTGCCATCATAACTCTAACGCCATATGATTTTTTATGGGAATATCTTAAGGCATAGGTTTAAAAACTTAGTCCTACAACCTGCTTTAGATAAATAATCTTATTCGGCAGGAAATAGCCCAAATGTTGGAACGTGAAGATGCTGTAGATAGAAGCTTCAAAAATCGGTTGCATCGGTATATAGATAACGGTGGCCCTCACCTTCATGATGTTTTGTTTAAAGCCGCAGAATTTAAAACTTGAAATTATGTTCATTCATTATCCAATAATAAATTTTGTTTACCAGCAGTAGATAAATAATTATACTACAAATCCGCAGCAATAGATGTCGCTACTATCTCAAGATCGCTATGCCATATGCCATCTGCCATCGTATTGTTTACATTCTATGATATATGGCTGTATACGGCAACTTGCTGTTTTTATACTATATATTGTTATTCATTTCAAACAATATTATAAGTAAAAATAGTGACATTCAAATATAAGTGAGATAAATAATGTTACATTATAAGTAAAAAGTGTGAATTATAACCTATAGTTTTTTTAAGAATGCACTAACTAGAAAGCTGATTTACACTATGACAAATGGTCAATCTAGTTATAAAATTTGGCGCTAAATTCAAATATAGTTACTTGAAATAATAACAGTTATGTAATTATATTTGAATATAAAATTAGTAATTTAACAATGGTAATTTTTAAAATATTACAGCAAAATGAAAAATGTCAAATTTACTTTTTAAATTAGGAATTGAAAGTTGAATAAGTTATAATTATTTAAAAAGTATAATGAAAACACATATACTTCAATTTAAAATATATTTAAATTTATTACATAAAACTGCATTTAAAAAAGTAATAGTTTTACAAAGATGATAATAATAATAATAAAAGAATTATCTTATACAATTAAAATAAATTTATTTAAAATTTCAAGAAATTAATAAAAGTTTGTAAATCAGTTAATTTAAATAATTTACAATTATCGTAATAACAGCAGAGAATGTAAAAAAAGCGAAGCTTAAAACAATACAGTATATTGTTTGTCAATAGTTTTTAACAATTTGTTACATGAAAATCATCCTTGTGGCACAATCTCTATAATAATCTTCCGATAATTTTGAATACAAATCTTCGCGCATTCTTTTCTTCTTTGGTGATGAAACTTGTCCTGATTTATCCATTTCCGCAACAATTTTGTACATAGATCTTTCAGAGATTTCGACAGCTGCTGCAGTGAGTGTCACAGCTTGTTTTTGTTGCATCCTTACTTTTATGGGCCAAATAACTGTTGTAGGCCATTTACCTTTTGTCCACTTTTTAAAAGTTTTCCCTTTGGAAGTACTGGGCACCTCGTTATGAGCCATGGTAGTATAAAAATCAAAATTACATGACGATGCACACTTCTTCAATGAGATAAAACAACAAAACCAGAAAGAATGAATACTACTATTGTTTGTATTGAAAAATACAGATTAAATACACCAAATGGCAGCCATTGACAACTGACAACCGCTGACAGCTCAACATGCATTGGCGTACGAACAATATTAGCCATATTATAATTTAACGTTCTATTATATTATAATATATAATATTATATTATAATATAATATATTACAGTGGAAATATTATATTATATATTTAGAAATTATTCGTAGTATTATATTCATTTAATAACTACAAATGTGTGTGAAAAGTGAGAGATAAATAGAGAAAAGGTTGAGATGGAGGAGAAATAAATATCGTCGGTGTAAACTTCTCCTCGATTTAAGCCAATCAGAGAACAAGGTCAAATAAGCCCTATTTTCCCTGTACTGCATTCTTAAAAAAATGAACTTTAGTATACTTCAGTAATTAATGTAATACATAATGTTGTTGTTTCAGGAAATATAAAGCTAGGACTTCTGGAGTATTTTAAATATTAGGTACAGGAGAAAACTCTAGATGTGTATCACGAGGAGAAGGTGTGTTTGATGCTGGCCACATCATTTTTTGCGGCAGAATGGCTAGTGATACCGATGCAGATATTATAAATATATTCGTACTTTGACTGCAGAATAAAAAGAGTATTTTGCAAAAGTAACAATGGTATTAAAACTTAAACAATGTTCTGTTCATGCAAAGCTGGGTAAATGTAAACACATCTCGGCAGTTTTATTTTTTTGTACCAGGTGTATTTCGAC
This sequence comes from Harpalus rubripes, assembly GCA_963082715.1. Classification (NCBI taxonomy): domain Eukaryota; kingdom Metazoa; phylum Arthropoda; class Insecta; order Coleoptera; family Carabidae; genus Harpalus; species Harpalus rubripes. The sequence continues at coordinate 17,947,973 of OY720459.1, read as the reverse complement.
AATCAGTTTTGAAAAGCAGAATGCAATTTTATTTTATTTTTTTAGCATTTTTTTCTTTTCTCTTATTTAGTCTGTTTTCTGCTTTCTGTTTGTTTGTTTCAGGAAATTAGGAATTAGACCTTCTATAAAAAAGTGTTCTCCAGTACCTAAATATTTAAAATACTCCCGAAGTCCTAGCTTCACATTTCCTGAAACAACAACATTATGTATTACGAGAGAAGACTGTTTTGGTGTAATTCAACAGTGAAATTTCTGTAACTTAAAGTTACCATCAAATATCTTATGTATTACATTAATTACTGAAGTGTACTAGGTAACTAGGTTATAAATCACACCTTTTGCTTATATTAAATCAAAATATAACTTTATCTCACTTATATTTTAATGTTACTATTTTTACTTATAATATTGTTTAAAATGAATAACATGTAATATATAATATAAAAACAGTAACTTACCGTATAAAGCTATATGCCATACAATGTAAACAATACCCCACGGTACGGTTCGAAATTTGGCCGCTAGATAGCGAGCGCCTGGCAAGCATCGCGAATAGGTACGTTAGAAGTCTACAAATGTACGAAATATTATTCATTGAAATTTTGTAAATATCAGTATTTTTATAAGTATATATGTTTTTGAGGCCTCTTTAAACCCGAGGCCCCTGGCTTCCGCCATGTGCGACACCGCTTAAATCCGCCACTTCTTGTAGAATGTACGTCATCACATTGGAATATTGTTCTTATGTGATATGATGTCATATTAAATAATTACCAGTGAGTATTATGTAGTCAAAAATTCGTAGCTTTCTCTTTTGAAGTTGAACCTTGTCATCAATAATTGTATATGAATATAATAATATTCCTATTGCATAATTAAACTGGTTAACCCAATACATTACATCAAGGGCTGAATCATATCTTATTTTAAAATTGAATTTATTTGCTATGTTATTTAATATAATTGCTACTTTGCAATTTATTATTTCTAATAAACCGTACATGGTGATGAGGTGATGTGTCTGTTGCTAGTGACAGTGATTTTTCATTTTAAATTATAAATAAATACAAGACCGATAATCATACTTCGGTATAGCTAATGATAATGAGATATAAATGACTTTTAAATAATTTAATCTGGTTCACGAAAAATGTCTTTTCAAGGTTAAATGATATTCTGTGAAATTTTTAGCTTTTCAAATAGTAATTACAATTATTTATTTCTTTCCTTACTGTTCAAATGGGTCTCTTTAAAATTTTGTATACGGACGTGGTATTTAGAGAATTGTTTAATCGAATGCCGCGTGTTACGACACGAGTGCCAACTTTCAAAAATCATAACATAAAATTTACCACTAAGGCATTACAAAAAAAAATCTGATGTTGCCAGCACATTCCCTTCCGTCAGTTCTATGTATTTTGTACAAATTTCATACAGTAAGTAGTATGTATTTTATGTAAATTCCATACAGAAAATTTATAGCAAAAGATCCTATATTTTCAGTAAAATTATAAGACAAACACACTATGTCAATTTAACTTGACACTGACATCTTTCAATCAGAATTTCCTTAATATAATAGCTGTTTCCATAGCTGTCGCTACTTTATGAAATTTAAAATTGTTAAAATCTTCAAATGATGGTACTTCCAGTTGACCAATTGTAACCAAAATCTAATCAGTTCTTCATATGGATGTAACGAAGAAGAATACGAAAAAATTATAATTTTTGAAATTGTAGTATTAAAGTTATCGCAGACGGAATTTTTGTTACACACACACACACAAACACACACACAAACACACACACAAACACGCGCGCACACACACACACACACACACACACACACACACACACACACACACAGAAGCACGCACACACACACGCACGGACGCGCTCGCACACACACACACAAGCACGCGCACACACACACACACACACACACACAAGCACGCGCGCACACACACACACACACACACACACACACACACACACACACACACACACACACATACATTTACACATACGGACATCATCGTAAAATTAGTAAATTCGTATTCTAGGGACCCTAAATCGTGCTTCTTAATTAAAAACTCATCATCGATTTTTTTGGCCAAAGACAATACCTTCCTTACTTAAAGGTGACGGAAGGTAAAAATACTGGAAAGGAATGAAGGGAAAATAAAAGCCTAATTTTCAATAAAAATTAATTTTAATTTTATTATCTTTAATGTACAGGGGTAAATCAAAAAGCGGGACATAGGCGTTTAACATAGAAAATTAGTTTTTCTTTGCGAAAAAATTATTGTATGCAAAATACTTCAAATTAAAGTTATAGTGATATAAATTTTACTAGTGTTTCTGATGAGACGAGACATTCTCGAATCTCTTTGTATTTTTAAAAGTACAGTTTTTTATATTTTCATTGGAACATTTTGTAAATTTGTATTAGAAGATTATCATATTTTTTACCTTCCGTCACCTTTAGGTAAGGAAGGTATTGTCTTTGGTCAAAAAATTCGATGATGAGTTTTTAATCAATAAGCACGTTTTAGGGTCCCTAGAATACGAATTTACTATTTTTGCGATGATGTCTGTATGTGTGTGTGTGTGTGTGTGGATGTGTGTGTGTGTGTGTGTGGATGTGTGTGTGTGTGTGTGTGTGTGTGTGTGTGTGTGTGTGAGTGTGTGTGTGTGTGTGTAACAAAATTTTCGTCTGCGATAACTCTAATACTACAGTTACAAAAATTATAATTTTTTCGTATACTTCTTCATTACATCCATATGAAGAGCTGATTAGATTTTGGTTACAATTGGTCAACCGGAAGTATCATTATTTGAAGATTTTAACAGTTTTTCTTGAAAAAACTATGTTAAATATAATTTTTTCACATTTGATGTTATTATAAATATTAAAGAATATTTTATTCTCTATACGATTTGACTGCATTTTATACTTAATATTAAATGGATATAGAGTTAAAAAATTATAAAGAAATTAAATTTCATAAAGTAGCCATAGCTTTGGAAACAGCTACTATATTAAGAAAATTCTGATTGAAAGATGTCAGTGTCAAGTGAAATTGAGATAGTGTGTTTGTCTTATAATTTTACGGGAAATATAGGATCTTTTGCTTTCTGTATGGAATTTGTATAAAATACATACAACTGCTTTAAGGTAATGTACAAGAAATAATAATAATATTAAATCTTTTATTTCTGCAGATACATTACGCTGTATATAGAAAACGTCACAAAATAATAATTTTCTGTATGAAATTTGCATAAAATACATGCAACTGCCGGAAGGTAATGTACAAGAAATAGAATATTTAATTTAGCAAGGAACTTTCTATATGAAATTTGTACAAAATACATAGAACTGACGGAAGGTAATGTGCTGGCCACATCAGATTTTTAAATTATATATCTAATACAGGATCGAGCTAAAATTTCTTAAATAAAACTATATATTTAACTACAAAACGATCAGATAAAGCAGACGACATTTTAAAATTTTGGAATAAGCATCAAGATATTTATCCTAATTTAACCAAAATGGCACAAGATTTTATAAGTGCACCAGCTACTTCCGTACTATCGGAAAGATTATTTTCGCAAGTTGGTCTAGTGTTACGAAAACATACAAATCGGCTTAATGAAGATTCTGCAAAGAGCATTTTGTGTTTAAAATCATGGTTAACAACAAACTTTTTAACTGGATAAATAATTTAACAATTTGCACATCCAGACGTTAAATTTTAAACTTGATTTAAATAAATAAAAGCAGTTTGAATGTTTGACAGTAATGCCCATTATTTTAAATGATATCTAACTTCGCTTTTTATTATTTTATTTAAACAAAGCATAAAATTTGCCTTTTGGTGGTGCAAATTGTTTGGCTGGTAGTATGAACATGTAGTGCAGTTGATTAGCATAGTTTTATCTCTCAACTCTCAATCGCTTATTAAATATTTTAAAGAAAAATACTTCAAATAAAAGATGCATATAATTAAATTTTTCTACGACTGTCATTTGAAGTATTTTTCCCTAAACTAATTCATAAACGTTTGACACAGAAAAAACAATGCTAATCAACTGCTCGCTAATCACCCTTACTTAATCAATGTTTATACTAATAATTAACATTATTTTTATATTATACATTTTATTATTATAAATAAGTTTTATTAACTTGTTTATTTGTAACTGTTCATGAATAAAAACATTATTTTATTATTATAGTAGTGCTGTATCAAATTATTCTGTCTCTAACTTTGTAATTTGTGTAGGTATAAAATTGATACTGAAGAAAATATTGTTTCAATTTTTTTAATAACCCTGAATATTATTTATATGTTTTTACGGTAAAGATATAATAATAAATTACATATTTGATCCATTAAAAAAATCGAGATATCTCGTCGAGATTCTCGGCCAAGACGAGACTCCATTGTTCGAGACGAGAAAAAATCGAGACGAGAGTTAATTTTTTGTCTTCTAGATGGGACGAGACGAGACAATGTAGTTTCTCGGTTCGATCGTCTCGTCAGAAACACTAAATTTTACATCTAAGTCATGTAAAACGATTACATATTCCAGCTTTACATGTAAGCGAATAAATTAATTACAAAGTTACTGTTTTTATGAGCTTTTACTCTAGGTAGTAGTTTTTAGTGTCAGTAAAACTAAAACAGTTTACCTTTTTGTGTTTTGTATTACTCATGCCCGATTGCAACGCTGTCGCTTAAATTTTAAGTGTTCCTTAAATTGACAATATCGTATCTAAACGGAACGTCTAATGAATAATAATGAATATTGTTGTACAAATTTCGATTTGCATTTTTTTTGTTTAAGCCTAGCTTAAAATTTAAGTGTCAGCGATGTAATTGGGCATTGGTTTATTACTCTAATTTATTTTAAATATGAATTGACAATTAAATACAACGAAATGTTAATGATGCGACGCTTCGTGCAGCTGAGTGTCACGCAATTCTTTGCACTTGGTTTTTGTTGACATACACGAACCTTTCTGATCGATCAGCTCCAGAACAACTGAAGCAAACTTGAAGTCGTCTAATTTCGGGAAGCGTTCTTTTAGTCTACTCTAAAAACGCAGAGCAAGAGTTCTTATTTAACCCTCCGTCGCGTGCACCCGGCCTGACAGGCACAGTTTGGACGGTTTCGTTCCCGCCTCCACCCGTAGGAGGGGTAGATGTCTGCCCCTCCTACCAATCCTTGCAGGATGTTTTAAACCAACCTAACCAATTGATTCGCACTCTGACCGGAGGGCAGTTATCATAATTCTAATCTCATAGACACTTTGCGCCCAAATTCGTCACACATTTAAAGGAATATAAAATATACAAGATTGGAGACTCGTGGAATTGTTTACATTTTCAAGGAATATTGCTTTTAATATTATAAATAATATTAGTCAGTGTGCAATCAGTACATTTATAGCAGAAGTTACTTTTACAATGGAAAACCACTTAATATTTTCTGAACAAAAATGCGTTCTTTTTGCAACGAATTTCGTTTTTCTTTTTACCTCTAGCCATACCGAAGGTTAGAGAGGTAATGTTTTCGGTACAAAAATTCGACAGTAAGTTTTCAGTGAATAAACACGAATTAGGGTCCCCACAACAAGTTTTTACTATTTTTAAATTACTAACTCATATAAATCTATCAAAAATTTCTATTTTCCGTATTTAAGCTTTCTGTATACACGTAAAGAGTTGATTAGATTTGGTAAAATTCGGAAACCGGAAGTAGTACATTACTTGCAGTCTATAACAGTTTTTAATAAGTATATTACATCCAAAAAAATTCAGTTTTAATATTTAAGACTTTTATACCAAGGAGAAAAACATATTATATTCTGGCTAAAATTGACAGGAAGTGATACTTTACTTGAAGCTCTGAACAGATTTTCGTTAAACCGGAAGTGATTTTCGTGGAAAATACATTGTTATATATGCCAAAACTTTTCAAATTTGGTATTTAAAACTTTTGTATGAAGAGGAATAACATTAGATTTTGGAAAAAATTAATAAACCGGAAGTGATACTTTCTTTGAAGCTCTGAACAGATTTTCGTGAAAAATTTATTATGATATATTCCAAAACTTTTTAAATTTAGTATTTAAGACTTTTATTAAAGGGGAACAAAATATTAGATTTTGGCTAAAATTGATAAACCGGAAGTGATACTTTACTTGAAGCTGGGAAAAGATTTTCGTGGGAATTATATTATGATATATTCCAAAATTTTTCAAATTTAGTATATGTGACTTATATGTAGGGGAATAACATATTAGTTTTTGGGTAAAATTGATAAAACAAAAGTGATACTTTACTTGAAGCTCTAAACAGATTTTCGTGAAAAATATATTGACATATTCCAAAACTTATCAAATATGGTACTACGACTTTTATATTAGGGGAACAACATATCAGATTTTGGCTAAAATTGATAAACCGGAAGTGATACTTCATATATTATGATATAATCCGAAACTTTTCAAATTTGGTATTTAAGACTGTTATGTTAATGAAGACGACAAATTGATAAACCGGAAATAGTATTTTACTTAAAACTATAAACAAATTTTTCTAGAAAAAATATATTAAAATATGATCTAAAACTTCTCAAATTTTGTATTTGAAACTCGTATATACTCGTAATTTGAAACAACATCAACAGGAAATGTTAGCTTACTTAAAGCTCATTGCTATTTTAAACATGGAATTCGTAAGAGGTCATGCGCTGGCCATATCAGATTTTTTAAAATGTTTTTTTCAAAATTTTCTTTTACCTAATGTTTTCTGAACAATAAATTCGTACTTTTTGCAACGTTTTGTTTTTTGTCTAAACATTCCCACCGAAGTCAGTGATTACTTTTAGAATTCTAAGATTAAAAGTAATGGGTATAAATTTGTGATTGTTTTACATGCCCCCGGCAGGCATATTGCGCCGAAACTCGCCGGTTCCAATATGGCGCCCAACGGAGTTCTAAATTTAAAGAACCACTAACGAAAAAAAAAATTGTTCTGTTTATTACATTAGTCATGTAAAATAGGAATTGTTTGCCCATTTAACCTTGTTTGTAATTCTTATAGTTCTCCACTCGAGGTAGCATAGATGGCCCATTTAAAATGATATCCTGTATTGTAAAATAAAACAGTAAACTATTCTTTTATAAAAATTTCCTTTATTTTCTAATATGATATACGTACATTGAATGTTACAATACACCTTTTCAATTCAACGGCTATCTCTTTCTATCGCTGCAAATATTAAGTAAAATGGCACCAACAACTGTCAGTGGGTTGTTAAACGAAACGTCAAAAACATTCTAGCCATTAAAATACCTGTATTAGCAGTGGTGGCTTGTGCTATAGAGCACAGCCCTACCAAATATAAAGACAAGAAAAAAAAAATCTGATGTGGCCAGCACATTACCTTCCGTCAGTTCTATGTATTTTGTACAAATTTCACACGGAAAGTTCCTTGCTAAATTAAATATTCTATTTCTTGTACATTACCTGCCCGCAGTTGCATGTATTTTATGCAAATTTCATACAGAAAATTATTATTTTGTGACGTTTTCTATATACAGTGTAATGTATCTGCAGAAATAAAAGATTTATTATTATTATTATTTCTTGTACATTACCTTAAAGCAGTTGTATGTATTTTATACAAATTCCATACAGAAAGCAAAAGATCCTATATTTCCAGTAAAAATTGTAAGACAAACACACTAGGTCAATTTCACTTGACACTGACATCTTTCAATCAGAATTTTCTTAATATAGTAGCTGTTTCCATAGCTATGGCTACTTTATGAAATTTAATTTCTTTATAATTTTTTAACTCTATATCCATTTAATATTAAGTAAAATCTGATGTGGCCAGCACATTACCTTCCGTCGGTTCTATGTATTTTGTACAAATTTCATACGGAAAGTTGCTTGCTAAATTAAATATTCTATATCTTGTACATTACCTTCCGGCAGTTGCATGTATTTTATGCAAATTTTATACAGAAAATTATTATTTTGTGACGTTTTCTATATACAATGTAATGTATCTGCAGAAATAAAAGATTTATTAGTATTATTATTATTATTGTTATTATTATTATTTCTTGTACATTATCTTAAAGCAGTTGTATGTATTTTATACAAATTCCATACAGAAAGCAAAAGATCCTATATTTCCAGTAAAATTATAAGACAGACACACTATGTCAATTTCACTTGACACTGACATTTTTCAATCAGAATTTTCTGAATATAGTAGCTGTTTCCATAGGTATGGCTACTTTATGAAATTTAATTTCTTTATAATTTTTTAACTCTATATCCATTTAATATTAAGTATAAAATGCAGTCAAATCATATAGAGAATAAAATATTCTTTAATATTTATAATAACATCAAATGTGAAAAAATTATATTTAACATAGTTTTTTCAAGAAAAACTGTTAAAATCTTCAAATGATGGTACTTCCGGTTGACCAATTGTAACCAAAATCTAATCAGCTCTTCATATGGATGTAACGAAGAGGTATACGAAAAAATTATAATTTTTGTAACTGTAGTATTAGAGTTATCGCAGACGAAAATTTTGTTACACACACACACACACACACATCCACACACACACACACACACACATACAGACATCATCGTAAAAATAGTAAATTCGTATTCTAGGGACCCTAAAACGTGCTTATTGATTAAAAACTCATCATCGAATTGACAATACCTTCCTTACCTAAAGGTGACGGAAGGTAATAAATAAGCGAGAACATATACATTTTAAAAATACATTAATTATTATTTACTTACTATCATTATTATGCAATTCTAACTACACCGCGGGTAGCTTGATAGCCTATTTACTTTGTGATGTGTGCACGTACCGGTATGCTGCTAGGAGGTAGGGCGCAAATATTTCAACTCTGGTCTTCCACTACTTTTACTCGAGTTTTGACCAATTACAGCGGAGCACACGGAGCTGCATATGGTTGCAATAAGCCTGATCCGGGCAGAGCCCAATGGGGGAGTTAAGTCATGTTGAAAGGTAATGATATTTCCACATTACTACAATACTATACATGCAATATTACTATTAATGCAATAAAAGTAATAAAATATAGCATATTTTTCTGTAAAAACGATATTAAATTTATCGTTAGTTAAATCGCCCGCAATACGATGACGTATGCAGCATCTTTGGTTCGCCGTAGTTGTCCGCTATGAGCGCTAGTTTAGAATGAAAACATGAACGTATGTTTGAAGGTTGTAGACAATGGTTTATTATGAGTGAAAGATAAATTTCGAACTTTCATTGTCTTTATTTTAAAATAATATTACACAACGTTTCGATTGATGTAATCTTCAATCGTTATCAAGTGAAATACTGATACAATAATCCTAAGGCTACTGCTTATATACTAAGTGTGTGCGGTGGAACGTGGAAGATCTGCTTCAGGTACCTGGAGTCGGTTGAGTTGACCAATGAGCGGTTGCCAAATGGTCCGAATATCCGTGCTGGGATGGATGAAAACTTTCTTGTTGTTGGTTATATGCACTGCTTCTTTGAATTTTCTCTTTTGCCACTGTTCTTCTCTATCAATAATTCTTGCTTCGTCCCATTTAATATGATGATGGGCTGTCCACGCATGATGCGCAATGCCTGATTTTTCTATTTCTCCCAGTTGAGTATGTTTCTTGTGTTCTTTGATTCTAACGTCCAGTGGTCTTTTCGTTTCGCCTATATATGAAGAACCGCATTCGCATGGGATTTGGTATATACAGTTTTTTGTGTTGTCTTGCTTAGGTTTTGTTCTAGTCAGCACGCTTCTTAAAGTTTCTTTTGTTTTGAAAACTGTCTTAATTTTATATCTTCTTGATACTCGACCTATCTTTTCTGATATGCCTTTTATATATGGAATTATTAGAATGGATTCTTCTTTGTTGTCTTCTTCCTTGTTCTTGGTCCGCTCCAGACGGTCTTTGATAATATCGTCAATTTTGTTTGCCTTGTATCCATTCTGTTGTAGATCCCTCTTTATATTATTGATTTCCATGCTGAGTGCCTCTTCTGTATTACATATACTAAAAGCTCTGTCGTATAAGGTCCGAATGATGCCATGTTTCACTGATGTTGCGTGATTAGACTGGTAGTTTAAGTATTGACCAGTGTGTGTCGGTTTCCTATATACGGGCTCACGATGTCGAAACTCACGAGTTTGTAAAGAATTCTTCACACTTTGTGGAAATGATGAACGCTATAGAACTTCAACCAGAAGACAAACTCGTGAGTTTCGACATCGTGAGCCTATTCACCAACGTTCCATTGGAAGAATCTCTGCAAGTAATCAAAACCAAGCTTGAAGAAGGTGAAACACTGGCAGAAAAAAGCACACTACCAATCAACGGAATTATGGAACTTCTAGAATGCTGTATCCGAAACACCTATTTCCAAGTCGAAGAAAAATTCTACGCTCAAGAAGATGGCCTGCCGATGGGTTCACCTTTGTCACCAGTTATAGCCAACATCTATATGGAATGGTTCGAGAAACACGCCATAAATACTTCGGTGGACAAGCCAAAACTATGGCTAAGATATGTGGACGACACCTTTATAATATGGTCAAGTGGAGAAAATAAATTAAGAAAATTCTTAGACCACCTAAACAACATCAGACCAACAATCCAATTCACCATGGAGGAAGAAAACGAACAGCAGCTGCCCTTTTTGGATGTTTTGGTTAGAAGAAATGACAGACGGATCCAGACCGCCGTATATAGGAAACCGACACACACTGGTCAATACTTAAACTACCAGTCTAATCACGCAACATCAGTGAAACATGGCATCATTCGGACCTTATACGACAGAGCTTTTAGTATATGTAATACAGAAGAGGCACTCAGCATGGAAATCAATAATATAAAGAGGGATCTACAACAGAATGGATACAAGGCAAACAAAATTGACGATATTATCAAAGACCGTCTGGAGCGGACCAAGAACAAGGAAGAAGACAACAAAGAAGAATCCATTCTAATAATTCCATATATAAAAGGCATATCAGAAAAGATAGGTCGAGTATCAAGAAGATATAAAATTAAGACAGTTTTCAAAACAAAAGAAACTTTAAGAAGCGTGCTGACTAGAACAAAACCTAAGCAAGACAACACAAAAAACTGTATATACCAAATCCCATGCGAATGCGGTTCTTCATATATAGGCGAAACGAAAAGACCACTGGACGTTAGAATCAAAGAACACAAGAAACATACTCAACTGGGAGAAATAGAAAAATCAGGCATTGCGCATCATGCGTGGACAGCCCATCATCATATTAAATGGGACGAAGCAAGAATTATTGATAGAGAAGAACAGTGGCAAAAGAGAAAATTCAAAGAAGCAGTGCATATAACCAACAACAAGAAAGTTTTCAGCCATCCCAGCACGGATATTCGGACCATTTGGCAACCGCTCATTGGTCAACTCAACCGACTCCAGGTACCTGAAGCAGATCTTCCACGTTCCACCGCACACACTTAGTATATAAGCAGTAGCCTTAGGATTATTGTATCAGTATTTCACTTGATAACGATTGAAGATTACATCAATCGAAACGTTGTGTAATATTATTTTAAAATAAAGACAATGAAAGTTCGAAATTTATCTTTCACTCATGAACGTATGTATTCTATATTTCATATTGAAACGTCAAATTCAATGTTAAATCGCAAAAAGCAAATTGTCTCATATAAATGTAAAACCTAGAAAATACGATAAACAGAAATTAAATTGTCATTTGTCAAATGTAAACATAAACATGTGGCTGTGTTTTGCTTCTGTCTCTTTCTATGACGCACGTTTTGGGCACGTATATTGAGACCTAATTCGCATATAGTTAATGTTATGTACGCAGTAACGGCGGGAAGAAAATATTGCAAAAGTTTATCATTTTTTTCCTGTGGTATTTTTTAAAATTTTACAAAATATATACGTAAAAGATTTAAAAAATATTTTAACATATAAAAAATCAAAAATTCGAAAACTCTCCCATTAAAACGAAGATTTATAAGTGTGTCCGGCATTTTCACAGGTACCTAATATGTTATTGTTGAATTATAATAATCTAGTACTCACTGACTTACGAAGATGGTATGTGTGTGCGAAATATTAGGTAAAATTGAGGCTAAACAAATGAATTTCGAAGAAAGACAGAATTTTGCAAATGTAGATAGTGCTTTATTATTATTACAAATAGATGGTAATTATCAATAAATTAACAACTCCATTTTCTGAATGTATTAAATTACTAAATATTATTTGTACAATACCTATGACTACTGTGGAATATGAACGCTGTTTTTCTACACTTAAAGGAATAAAAACATTTTTAAGGAACACTATGACGGAAGATAGACTGACTGTATTGGTGATGTTTATCCATCGAAAAAAATATGATCAATAACATTCCTGAATACAATAAAAAAGTGATAAAACATTTTATTCACGCAAAAGAGCGCAGAATGGATTTTACTGTTAATTACAGATTAAATAATTTAATTATATCGTATTTACTTTTTAAATTTTTTGCCTTACATACAGAGATATCACCAGCCGCCACTGTGTATTCGTGATGAAAATTTGCATTGTTAGATATTTTAGCTCCAATAAAAGCTTATGTAACTTCTTTAGAGAAGTTTTTTAAAGTTGTCAAAGATTTTTCTCACATTTTACGTCTAATTTTTTTAAAACAAACGCCATTGATCTGTTGTTCTTCCTATGCGCAGATTCCCATTGCGCATATCTTCTATCTCTTTAAATTGAAAAGGTCTATTGGAATAAATATTAAATAAAGTAACATTTAATTTAGAAAGAAACAATTACATTGTAAACAAATTTAATCCTGCAGAGGATTTTCGGTTAGTAAAGTCTGGATCCAATCAGCGAAAAAGCTAATCCGAGTGAAAACTGCTATCTGTTCAGTGACACATTTACGGTCGCCATCGACAGGTCCTACGGTAGATATTCCTGTTAGGTAGTACTTCTCATTATTGTTTGCTTTCTTGGGAAATACTAATCCACCACCACTATCACCAATGCACGTAACAGACCCTATACGTAAAATTAGAAAAATGTAGGTATGTACGTATTTAAATTATTACAAATTAAATAGAGAGAGGTATTGTGTTGGCCTCATAACATTTTTTCCTAAACATTTCCAGGTAACTTAAGTTTCAATTCATAAAATAAATATATCATCATGGCACATTACCCATTGCTCGGTATGCCAGTCTGCTTTGATTTTTTTAATATATAATATATACTATAAAAGAATTATTATAAATAAAGAGCGGATTTGATGCAATTGCATATACAGTTTTTATTAGGCATATCAACAAAATCTTTTCATATGTCCACGTTTCATTAAAAGTTAATGCCAAATATTAAATTAAAAGAATGCATATTGTGCATATATCAATATTTTACTGCATATTTTTTTAAATTTTTGCATAAAAACATATTTGGTGCATATAAGTGCATATTTTAATACTTTTTTAAATAAAAATTATTTTGGAGGATTTTTTTTGCTTTTTCTATTTAAATAAAATACATTTGTGTTTTATTTTTTTTATGTATATACGGAAATAATGTGACGTCAAAATCAGACGGAAATTACAATTCTTGAAAATGGGCTTTCGATTTCTTAAGTGCATTTTGAAGGAGTTTATTATGACCATACGTAGTCAAATTTAAATAACTACCATGTGTCGTCAAGTGTAAATACAAAACTTTTTTATAATTAAAAAATGTTTCTTATAAAACTGATTTTATTAACTATTATTTACTTTAAATATATAAAATATGAATATGTAACAAAAGCACATCATTAAACTTTCAACTTTTCAAATTAGGTCAGATAGCAACTATTTAAATGTTGCGGTATATACGGTTTACTATATACTCTTTCAAAATGAAGTTACAAAAACTGGACGCCTACTTTCAAGATTTGTAATTCCCGTTTGATTTTGACGTCTATTTTCACAGTCTACAAGTATTATGTATGTGACGTTTGCAGGTATAAATTCCCCCATAATAGTGTAAAGCTGTGATCTACAATAGTTTTGTCTATACCGTTATTATATTTGTTATTATTAGTTTTATTTACAAACAAGCGTTTTTTTTTATTTTTGTTATTTTATTTAAGGTATTATTTTATATTATAATTAACCATGTGATATATATATATATATATATATATTTTTATACTTTTCTTATGTCTACCTGAAGTTCTAAATAAAAGATTACATATACAAAATAAGATAAAAATTATCAGAAATATGAGTACAATATTCAAAAGCAATTAACCAATTTTTTTGCATATTTTTATTAAAATATGCATATTTACAGTTTGTTTTGCATATATGGTGCATATTTTGATGATTTTTTTCATGCATATTTTAATACTTTTTTACTGCATATAATCCGTTCTGTAATTATAAAACATTGGAACAAAAAATAAAACTCAAGGTGAAACGCGCTTGCTAATATGAATTAAATCTTACCGTTTCTGAAACCGGCGCAAAATTTATCCGGAGTAACCCATTTTATGAAATCCTGAGGTACCCTATCTAAACACTCTGCAGTTTCTACATACATCGCCGTTAACGCTTTCCAAGTCTCGCTTAGCTTATCATTAATGTCATATCTCCAGCCAATCATCTATAAAGGTATTTATACTTTATTAAAGATTTGTGTTAACAATTTAAATAAAAATATGTACCTTTCCTGTAGCACCGTACTTGAGTTGTTCTTTTTCAAACTCCCTATTCCAATCCACACAGACTGGTTGCACTACATTTGTTAACTCAAACGATTTATTCACATTGATAACAGCTATATCTGCATAATAGTTATTGACAAATCCTCTAAAAAGTGGCGGAATACGACATTCTTTAACCTAAAAAAATTACATTTGCAAAATATTCATACGAAATAGTACAAAATCTTTTAGAACTTATAATGAACCTGAATAAGTGGACTTCAAAAAATTACACATAAGACGTACTAAGGACAAACGAACCCCAATTTGATTTTTATTTACTACAGGCTTTATTTTTCATTTATCTTTTTTTGTGAAAATAAAATAAAAACGACTTTAATTAAATCTATTTAAAAAAAGTATTTAGTTTACGAGCTAATTGCTATTTTTGCAATTGACACAAATTACTTGGGTTGAGGAGTGCTATGGGTATAAAATTCACATTTGGACAGAGTTGTGCGTTAGGTTAAGTATTTATTCAATTGTAATTTACACTTTAGTAAGTGTAATTTCCACTGTAGTAAGTGTAATTTACAATTTTTAATGTGTAATTTACACTTTTTTAAGTGTACGCTTCCGAAGGATTATACGACACCAAAGCCTTAAAAATAATCTACATATTGTGTGATTTAAAATGCAGACTGGGGTCTATACGGACCCCGCACGCACAAAGTTTTTTAATAATCCGTTTATACAATACGTAGAAAATTAAAAATATTAGAAAAATTTAGCATAAAATGAAGGAAATTTTCAAACAGTAAAATAGTTATTTGTGTGCTAATGGTGCACAATGCTACATTGTCGCACGAGCATAAAGTTTGAATGATTTTAATGATGCGCGAGCGGCAATGTCATTTTGGTGTCATTTTTATGTCGTAGTACACACTAGCTATTTGTGTATTAAGAGCGCAAAATGGGACATTGTCGATTGAGAGGTTGTTGACGAGCGACGCAGGAGCGCGGCATTCTCTCGAAATCGACAATGTCCATTTGGGCTCGAAACACACAAAAGATTTTTTCTACAGTCCTCCACCACAACAAAAAATAAAATAAAATGTACACTTTGTACTTACAGTACTACTCAATAGTTTTGCAATGAAGATAGGAACGTATTCAAATATGACTTCAATATATTGTTTTGGCTTTCGTTTTTACAAAAAAAAATGTCCATTTTGTAATGAATATTATAAGTTTTTCTATAATTTATTTGTTTCAAGTACATTAAACGCCAAACTTTTGCAGGTAGCAGCACAACTGTTCACACAATTTATTTTACATTTAATTTATCGTTATTTTCCATTCTTCTTGAGCTTCAATTTCAATCTAATCTAAACATTTTATACTTTCGTTTTTGTAAATAAATGCCCTATTTTATTTTCATAGCAGTGCGACATTTTGTTTGGTTATGTAATATACCAACAGAGCAGTTATATGTCAGATTGACTTGTGAAGGTGGTAAATGTGAAGTTACAGTGCCATTAGTTCCTGACTAATTGTTTCTATTAAAAATGTGGACAAGTGACATTTCTCAACATTGTATAGTTAAAAATTTGGACAGCGAGCGTTTTTTCTACTTTGTCGCGCATGAGCGGCAAAGTGACATTTTGCGTTGACAAAAGAGAGCGCAAAAGGCTACTTTGTATATAGACTGTAGAAAAAATATTTTTTGTCCAGCTTGCCCAAAAAAGTGACCTTTTGTGTGGCTCTTTTCTTAACACTGCGAACGAGCCGTGCGCAAAGTAAAAGAGCCGTGCGCAAAATTATACTTTGTGCACAAAAGCGTAAAGTAAAAGAGCCATGTGCAAAATCGCACTTTTCGGACTAAGGCGCAAAATTGAATTT
The DNA here is from genome assembly GCA_963082715.1 of Harpalus rubripes. NCBI lineage: Eukaryota > Metazoa > Arthropoda > Insecta > Coleoptera > Carabidae > Harpalus > Harpalus rubripes. The sequence continues at coordinate 17,931,265 of OY720459.1, read as the reverse complement.
TAGGCACGGTTCTGTTACTATGCGCACAATCTGTCTATCTGTTAAGAAATGAACCACTTTGCACACGCAAAACAGACACGAAAAAGGTCACGTTTTGGACAAGCGGGCAAAAAATATATTATTGAATATTTATATTTAATGTTTTATTTTTGAAAAATGTTTGTTTAGTTGATAATAGGTGTCGCTATGCGATCATAGGGAAGGTTGTTGGGTGAGATGCAGAAGAGAGGGGAGGGAAAGAGGTGTGTGAACGCGAGAGGAATAGTTATGGGTCGTTCGTTCAATTTTAGTGAGTTAATTCATTTTGCTCCGCTCCCTAAAGTGAGTCGTTCAATGTGAGTCGTTCACTTGAACGACTCTTTTCAAACGCATAAGCGCTCTTCATGTGTGCTGTGACTGCTGTACTGAATTACGCGAGTGTCGTCGAACGACTCGTAGCGCATTAGCTCAGCTATATACCCTGCTCCGTGCTGTATTTCGTGTAGCTGTGCTACTGTGCTATTTACTGAGCGGTGAACCATCTGCGCTAGTGTGCTGATTAATGAACGATGAGCGATCTACAGCGCATAGCACGTGAACGATAGCACAGAGCGAGAACGAATGCAGAGATAGTGTGAACTGGTGAACCATGTGCCGTACTGGCTCATTAAAGTGAGTCGTTCAAAATGAACGACTCGTTCATGAACGACACATCACTAGAGAGGAAAGTAATTTATAGAGTATATTATCATATTCCTATTTTTTAATTCAAGTCAATTTATACATTTAACCAGTTCAGAGTGTTTATTGTGTGTAACGTCCACAGCAACGTTAGAATTATCAATGACTTCTCTATTTAATCTGTTAAGAATCAGTGGCGGATTTACGCATAGGCACCGTAGGCACGTGCCTATGGCGGCAAATTTTTTAAAAATGTAAATTTTAATAAACATTTGCCGATCAAAAAAGCGAGACGAAAACATTTTCTGGTGGTAAATTCATATAAAGTAAGGTTTTTTAAAATATTTTTTATGATTCTAGTGAATTTGTAATTATCGTGTTTTTCAGGGACTTAGGTGATGGAATATGTGCTCTATTTTCAACAAATATCCAAATAATTGAACTCGTGTTTTATACTTTTCAGGGCCGGCTTGTGGCAGGTGCGAATGGTGTAACGCAACCGCACCAGGCCTCAGTCTTCAAAGGAAAAGGGCCCCTCGATTTGTAAACAATTCATATTTATTTGCTACAAATTAGTTCAATATTTTTGAATTCTTTAAAATTTTAATCTTGCAGCTTTTCTGATAAAAAAGAAAAATTTGCTTACAACAATAAAATTATTGATTACTACAATGAAAATGACTAATTACATAAATAATTATATATTTTGGTTTTCAATTTTTCAAACCCTTCTTAATTTGCCGTCCGTAGTAAATGTCTAAGCAGCGTAATGCCTTGGCGGTCATTCAATCTCAGAATCTACCTAACATAAAATGAAAATGACAAGAAGTATTGTGCTAGTCACAATTTTTTTATGTGATAAAAAAGCTGTCAATCTGATGTCTATACAGAAAAATAATTTGAATATGAATTAGAAATAATTTTACTGATTTTTTTTTAAGAAAAGCCGATTTATAATTGATTGGCCCTCGTGTGTTTATGTTATTTTCAAGGGCCTCACGGTAAAAATCTTGCACATTGTCCAGCAAAAGATCAAGCCGGCGCTGTCGGTAATTGTAACGTATCTTTAATTTTAAATTTATTAAATTATTCAAAATTCAAGCTCCTTTTAATTTAATCAAAAATAAATCAAAAACTTAAAGTTGAAACATTGAAAAAAATAATATTTCACCATTTTTATTATAATTTTTAGTTAATATTTAAAAATTAATTTTATTTCGACCGTTAAAAAAGTGCACTGTCTCATTAAAATGGGTTCATAAAGTATGTAGGTTTTTTTCAACATAATAAAAGCATAAAGAAAGGTACATTTTTTAAAGCAAACGGGTGAAAAAATCTAATGCTATGGTAATTTTTATTCACGCTTATATTGGAGACGAAAAAAAAAATGTATGCAACTAGAGTAAAACCTACTGTTCGTGTGGTCAAACTACCTATTCGTGAAATAAGACTATACTTTTAATATTCTAAAAAGGCGGCAATTTTCTGGATGCCTACGGACGGCAAAATTCTTAATCCGATCTTGAAATAATTTTGATGTCAGAGTGTATTAAACTGAAAAATCGTCAGTTGCAGAGCATGCCATGGAGAAATTCCACAAAATAAAATTTGAAGATACCAGAATTATTTCAAGAGCTACACATTTTTAAAACAGATTAATTAGAAAAGACATAGAGATTTTTAAAACCAAGAATAATAATCTCAATCACTGTGACGGTTTAGAACTTAGTCCAGCATGGCTTCCTATATTGAGAATCATATAAATTGTTACCATGACTACTTGTTTGCCTCTGTTTTGTTATTATTTATTTATAATTTTACCCTGAAGAAGGTATGCTGCCGAAATGTTGATTTAGATTAATATAAACAAAACAACCTAAAAGATTGTTTTATTTCATATGAAATAAATTTAAGTAACTTACTTGACGTATTTGAGCAAGATGATGTTCAGATGAGTTGTAAGCACTATGATATTTACCAGCTCCTACAGAGAGTTCATCTGCGGACTTTAGATCTCCTTCTTCGTTTGTAATGCAATGTGCAACTAAAAATCCACAGCAATGTTAAACTTCAAGACAGATATCACGCAGTAAGCGAAATACACGGCTACAATGCATTACATCCTGTATTGTATATCCCTATATTTAGTATATCTATTGTTGTGCGTATTCCTGTTTAGACCAGTCTACTATTATAATTGTGTTTATTTAGTAGTGTTTTGGAAGGTTCAGTTCACGTATTAGTATGCTACGAACCGTTAAAGAAAGCATAGTTACATTTTGTATGTATTCCAAATTTAGCAGTTTTAGGACACAATGACGTCATGACGGATAGGTACATTTTATGCTAATTACTTTTATAAATAATAATCTTTTTACATATTTTCTAAGACCAAAGTGCGAGTATTACAGTTTAATTATTAAAATTCAAAAAAAATGTTTATTAACATTCGTTGGTTACCATCTAAACAACGGTGTCGTAATCTTAGGACGTCAGACGTGTACATATTAAAATTTTATTTTTATACTCCAGAATTATGTCTCTCACTGAAACCTTGGATGTAGTGGAAAATAATCCTTGGTCTATAAATTTCGATTTACAAATAAATAAATTCAATTAATGAAGCTGTTGGCACTCGGTGAAACATGATTATAAAAGGAAATAAAGACACTAGGTATTGTTTCACAAATTTTAATAAAATTCCTTTATTACGTAATTTTATTAAAATTTGTAAAACAATACCTAGTGTCTTTATTTCCCCTTACAAATAAATATTTTACCACCTATAAATTTCTATGGCGATGTTACCGATGAAGATTTGTGAGAAGAAAATATGTATGATGAATATAAATAATTAGCTTGGCATTCATACAATGAGGAAAGTGATTCTGATGACAATTACTATCAATATTGAAATAAAATAATGCTTAAGAAAAAAAGACGTTACCAATATTGTGACAATGATTTTCTTCTGTCGATAAATAGTAACGATACAACACCCTTGCAATAAAATTAGTTCTGTTGGACTGTGCCACTATTTTCCGGCAATTCCTGTACCAACCAGACATTACCCGGAGTTGACGAATTTCATTGTTTGCCGCCGACATATACACCAACATAATTGCACTCATTCATCAACTCACTCCTTGTAACTCAAGTAACACGTTTTATTTATTAGCATTCAACACCAAATTCATCATTATTTCCTCCATTTACATGTATTATTCTACATCTAGGATAATGATTTGTAGTTTAGTATACCTGTCATGACAACCGAAGGTGAAATAATTGATCCACCACATTGATATCTGTATTCGTCATCTTCATAGAGGTATATTCCAACATACCAAGGGAATTCGTTAATTCCAATTCCATTTCCACATTCTAGAAATATTCAATGAAGTTTTATTTAATATTTTATGATTTTCAATTGCGAATTAACCTGGGACGCATTGAATAGGAGGATTATCCCATAATCCCCGAATGCAAACACTAACAGAAGATTGACTTGGTAGAGTTGTCATATTCATAAAATCGTTTGCAACTACTCTTAGCTACGGTACCTTCTATCAAAGGTTTACTGCAATCCATGCGAATATCATCTACAGTACATGTGATATCTACAGAAGAAGTGGATATTCGCGGTAGGTAAGATGCTGTAAAAGTAAAACATAATAATAACGGTTAAGGTGATTATAATAAACGTACCTTTGCATTCAGGTACTTTAGTATTCCAATCACCGTTAATACAAAATATCTCTGTAGTTGGAGGTGTTAAAGAATAATTTTTGTTGCACGAAATTGTCACTGCAGAAGAATTTAGTATGTATGATCCAGACTTCTGACCTAATACATTATATTGTCCATTTTCTATTTTTGGTTCGGGACAAGAATTCGTACTAAAACATAAAAGTGACATTCTTGAAACCTTGAAAGTAACTGTCGCTTTATGTATAACTCATATTACAACATTTGAACTCTTGTATTTACCAAAAGCTCTTCAATTTTAAAATATCATACATTTCAAGAACAATTAGGTAAACGACGAAAATAGATTGATATGTAAATTCATATTCGTGACGTCACTTATTATAATAATTACAGCACAGCTGTAATAACAGAGTTGGTTATTTATATTATATTATGTATTTTATTATGAACATTACAAAGACAAACTTATATATACGACATTTAATTAATTAATTATAATAATTTTTAATAAACAGTTTTTATTGCCTAGCAATAGACATGTTGTGCAAACTTAAATTTCGCAGGTTGATTATTTCAACACTTCTCCTCAAACAGATAATTTAAGTTTGCAAAAGAACGAATAGTAGATTTATGGTTTTACATTACAACGTATCAATCCTAAACTTTTTTCCTTTACTCAGCCCTTTGTTCAGAATATCAGCCTTCTGCTTTTCCGTCGGTTTATATCTCACTTCTATCTCGCGTGTAGTGTTAGAATCTCTGATATAGTTATACTTGATGTCGATATGTTTTAACCTGCTGTGTTGCCATCTCTGGAGTAGGTGAATACAGGCTTGGTTATCCTCCCAGATTGTCACTGGTTTATCACAAGCGATTCCCAGTTCCTGTAGGAGTCCTTTGAGCCAAACAAACTCTGTTCCAGCAGTGGCAGGAGCCACATACTCTGCCTCTGTTGATGATAGTGCGACTGTTGACTGTTTCTTAGTTGTCCAGCTAACAGTGGCACCCAAGACTTCGAAGAGGAAGCCAGAAATTGATTTACGGTCTTTCTCACCTGCCCAATCAGAGTCTGCATAGCCGACTAATGGGGTTGAATGACCCTTTGGGTAAAATAATCCAATATCCTTGGTTTCTGGGATATATCTAAGAATTCGTTTCAAACCTATCCATTGGGCTTCCGTGGCATTGCTTTGAAATCTGCTGAAGAAGTTTACTGACGCACTCAAATCTGGTCTTGTGGCCAGCATGACGTACATCAGGCACCCTACGATTTCGTTTACTTTCAATTATACACGTTGAGTTAGTGTCTGAAGGTGGTTTTGTTTCCATCGGTGTTTTACTTCCTTTACAGTCTTCCATGTTGAAGCGGTCTAATAATTTTTGAAGATAATTTTGTTGACTAAGAATCATTCCCTCTCTTATCCTTTCTATTTTTATTCCAAGAAAGAGTTCCTAGGTCCTTCATTCGAAATTCTTTTTCCAAGTGAATTTTAGTCTCATTTAATATATTTTCATCGTTACTTGCCATAAGTATGTCATCTACGTAGAGCAGGAGGTAGATTTTCGATCTTCCGTTGGATTTTTGATATAAGCATTTGTCATACTGAGATTGACAAAATCCAAAGTTTCTTCACATACTCATCGAATTTCAAATTCCAAGCACGAGGGGCTTGTTTTAGACCATAAAGCGATTTCTTGAGTTCGCATACTAAATTGGAGTTACCTGTGAAACCTTCAGGTAGTTTCATGTAGATTTCCTCTTTTAGGTCGCCATGGAGAAATGCATTTTTGACATCCATTTGTTTTGTGTTAAAATTTTGATTGTTTATGACAGCTAGAAATGTTCTCAGATTGGTCATCCTAGCTACTGGAGCATAGACTTCATCGTAGTCGAACCCTTTTTGCTGTGAACATCCTTTAGCAACTAATCTCGCTGTATATTTGACATTTCCGCTTCCGTCTTGTTTGATCTTGAAAACCCATTTGTTACTTATAGCTTTCTTTCCTGATGGTAGTTCGCTTGTAGTCCAAGTATTATTTTCCTTCAGAGCTGATATTTCTTCTTGTACAGCGGCATACCATGCAGTCTTTTGAATCACCTCGACCTTCTATTTCCTTATATGTGTTAGGAACATCATTAACGAATGTTTCAGCGCTTAAAGCCAGGATTACGTAATCTTGCAAATATTTTGGTTTTGATTTTATCCTAGTACTTCTTATTACTTTATCACTTTCGTTTTCTCTTTCCGCTGAATCTTGTGTTACGCCATCTTGTGCTTTATTTATTATTGATTTTTCTTCGTTTCTCTTTTCTTGAAGTTCTTCCTTTTGGTCGTTTTCTCCTCCTTTCTCAGATATTCCAGAATCACCTTCGTGACCATAGAAATCCGCTGAGTAACTACTCGATTGGATCCTTTGTGGACTTTCATCAAAGATAACATCTCTTCCTGAATATATTTTGTTTTCTTTGTATGCCCAGAGTCGATATCCGTTGTTGCAATATCCAATGATATAACATTCTTTAGTTCTAGAATTGAACTTTCCTCCAACGAGTGTTTTTGGTATATGTAGATATGCTTTGCAACGAAAAACTTTCAGTTTCTTCAAATCTGGTTTCATACCATACCATTATTTTGCACGGACTTTATTTTGAAGAGCATTGGTTGGGTATCTATTTATTAAATAAACCGCTGCTAGAACTGCTTCCGTCCACATTTGTTTCTGTAATTTTGATTCAAGCAGCATACATCGTGCTTTTTCGGTAATCGTCCTATTCATTCTCTCCGCAACACCATTTTGTTGTGGGGTATGGCGGATTGTGAATTCATATTGAATGCCGCGTTCTTCAAAATAATTTTTCATTTCATTTGACAAGTATTCGCGTCCATTGTCGCATCTAAATCTTGTGATTTTCAAGTTGAAATGTGTTGTAGTCAGTGCTTCATAAATTTTAAAATATTGAAATACTTCATGTTTACCTTTTAAAGGATAGGCCACAGTGAAATGAGTATAGTCATCTATGAAAGTTAGTATGTATTTTTTTCTATCATAGGATTCTGGAGTAACCGGACCAAACAGATCACTGTGAACTAGTTGTAGAGGCCTTCTAGCATGAGGACGTTCCTGCTGATGCGGTAACTTCGTTTGTTTTCCTTTTACGCATATTTCGCATATTTTAGTTTCATTTTCCGGTAGGTTCGCATCTAAACCGTTGACCATTTTCTTCAGTTTCTGTAATAAAATTAACCCAATATGTCCTAGTCGTCTGTGCCTCAGTTCGGTCCCTTTTGTTATTTCGCAAATATTGGCATAATCTTCTTTTTACTTCGAAGTAAAGGAAGTATTGTAATCGCGAAAAATTTCGGTTTGGAGATTTCAACGGAAATATCCATTTTGACCATCCCTGAATCCATTCTGACTAATTTCGTCGTGACGTCTGTACGTACGTACGTATCTCGCATAACTCAAAACCGGTAAGCCGTAGAAAGTTGAATTTTTGTATTTAGGACTTCCATAACATCTAGTTGTGCACCTCCCTTTTTGGTCATTACATAATTTCCAGAAATGGTACTTTATTTGAAGCCTATAATAGATTTTAATGAAAAACTATATTAAAATATAATCCAAAACGTTTCAAATTTGGTATATAAGACTTTTATATCAATTGGAATAACATAGCACATTTTGATTAAAACAGGCTAACCGGAAGTGATATATTACCTGAAGTTGTTAACAGTTTTTCTTGAATAAAATGGTTTCATTTTGATTTTAGAAATAAATGCTTCAAATAAGAGTTTTAGAGAATTAAATTGTGCGTCTAGCACATCAAGTATTATTAAATTAGCCCTTTGTATAAGCGAGATATGTAAATATAAAACTTATATACTTTTTGGTTTTTGTAATGAAGCTTGCTATGGATTATGACAAAAAATAACAAAAAAATAAAAAATAGATGTTAATGTCAAATTACGTCAAACACGTGCAATTTTATAATTGGGTCTATACTTCATCTTCATATTGGTCTTGCGTACAAGGAAGTCGTGTGGTGTCCACATCAGATTTTTTAGATAGAATAAAATGACGCAATTAATTTTTTTAAACTTAATATACGTATGTACGTACGTATCTCGCATAACTCAAAAACGGTAAGCCGTACAAAGTTTAAATTTTGTATTTAGGATTTCTATAACATCTAGTTGTGCACCTCCCTTTTTGGTCATTACATAATATCCAAAAATGGTACTTTATTTGAAGCCTACAATAGATTTTAAGGCGGGGTTTCAATAATGCAGGTTGCATAAGCAAAAAAATCTATTTTATTTTAAGTGCTTTTATAGTTTTTCATTGAAAAATGCATACCAAAACAAACAAAATGTATATATGAATTTATTCTTTACTTCCTAATTAATATTAGTTGAAAATATATTTAATATTTATTAATAAAATCACTGGTAAATCATGTAAATAATAAAATTATTAAACCAAAATACAATTAGGAAGTAATTTTCTTCATATTGTTACCAGATATACATAAATGTTAATAAAAAATTACGTAGATTTTGTACTGCACTTAAAAGAAAATGTTGCCCAAATAGGAACATTTCAATAGCAGCGCGCTCGAAAACAGTTCACGCTATTTCTCATAGATGTCAGAACTATAGGCGGCGTCACTGTCGGTAATGCAGTTCAAATCATTCAAGTTTTAGATTAAAATTTGTACCTGCTTTTGACGTTTTTGCCCGTCATAAATTTTACTCCTATTATAATCAACGACCCTTCCAAGTACAATGCAAATCTGTATAAATTTTTATTAAACAGACATTTGAAATACATTTATAATTTCTATATTTTAAAAAGGAATCGCACATTAATAAAAAACAAAAAATAATTATCATGACACTTTTCAGTATAAAATATACATATGAAAAATTATAGAACATTTCTTAAAGAAATCTAATGTGGCCAGCACATGACCTCTCGCCAATTTCATGTTTAAAGTAGCAATGAGCTGTAAGTAAAGTATCACTTCCGGTTGATCATTTGTAAACAAAATCTAATTTGTTGTTCCAATAAATAGAAAAGTCTGTAATGCGAAATTTTGGTTTATAATTTATTACGTTTTTCCTGGAAAATCTGTTAATAGCTGTGGGGACGAGTCAATTTTTGTGCCATTTCAAATTCGAAATAACCTTGGCCAAAGTAATTATAATTTATTATAATAATTTCATATTTTTCACTCAGTTGGCTTTTCAAACTAATGATTTTGCTATCATCACAGTGAACAGAGAATTATTAAAATTTTTACGCAAATTCCATACAGAAAGTTTCGAGCAAAAAGATCCTATATTTCAAGTAAAATTATTATACAAATATACTACGAATATGTCAATTGCACTTGACACTGACATCTTTCAATCAGAATTTTATTACTATAGTAGCTGTTTCTAGCATAGCTAGCTAATTTATGAAATTTAATTTCTTTATAATTTTATAACTCTATATCCATTTAATATGAAGTATAAAATGCAGTTAAATCGTATGGAGAATACCTACAATGTTCTTTAATATTTATAATAACATTAAATGTGAAAAACTTATATTTACCATCGTTTTTTCAAGAAAAACTGTTAAAATCTTCAAATTAGGGTACTTCCGGTTGACCAATTATAACCAAAATCTAATCAGCTCTTCATATGGATGCAAGGAAGAGGAATACGAAAGAATTATAATTTTTGGAATTGCAGTTTTAGAGTTATCGTAGACGAAATTTTGTTACACACACACACACACGCACACGCGCACGCACACACACACACACACATACATACATACAGACTTCATCGTAAAAATAGTAAAATCGTATTCTAGGGACCTTAAAACGTGCTTATTCATTAGAAACTCACCACCGAAATTTTTGACCAAAGACAATACCTTCCTTACCTAAAGGTGACGGAAGGTAAAAATATATGTTCTCATTTAAAATATGAAATTTGCATTTCGCCTTTTGAGAATTCGTGGTAGAAATACTGAAAATTCTGAAATAATAGCATAAAAATTGGTACAATAGAATACGATTATCTTCTACAAAAATATTAAACTTTAATATGAAATAATAATTTATACTTTAGTGATTAGTGTTTGTTATTGTATCAATAACTATTACAATAATATTTAGGTAGGTACTACAATAACAATAAACAGCAATCTAGCTCTCCCTTCCTATTTGTACTACAAAGTGTAGTTAGCGTTTTTACAATAATTGTTATAAAAACACGTACAATTTATTTTCTGTGTATACGAGTAGTTCTCGAAATTATAATGATGGCCTATATAAAAATAAAATTTAATAATATATTCGTAGTGAACTTTATAAGAGAAAAAAAAAAATATTTTGCTTGAAATTTAAACATTTAAAGTTGAATACTTGAAAAATCTCCAGAAAAATATGCAGTTGTTGACTGTTTGTTACCGGCTATGATAGACCAGTCATAAAATCCCAAACCCAGGGTGTCTTTACCTGGACACTTCTTGTGAATTCATTCATCTGTCTCAGAAATGAACCTCTTTTAATACAGAACAGAACCGACGTACATTCCTCTCTTGGTCAATTTTCTTAATAAAAGTGAAATAGTTCATAGACTGGTCGATATTAGTTCATGTCGCTGTTTTTGAAACCAGCCCTTAATGAAAAACAGTATTAAAATAAAATCCAAAACTTTTCAAATTTAGTATATAAGACTTTTATATCAATTGGAATAACATAGCAGATTTTGGTTAAAACATGCTAACCGGAAGTGATATATTACCTGAAGTTGTTAACAGTTTTTCTTGAATAAAATGGTTTCATTTTGATTTTAGAAATAAATGCGTCAAATAAGAGTTTTAGAGAATTAAATTCTGCGTCTAGCACATCAAGTATTATTAAATTAGCCCTTTGTATAAGCGAGATATGTAAATTTAAAATTTATATACTTTTTGGTTTTTGTAATGAAGCTTGCTATGGATTAGAACAAAAAATAACAAAGAAATAAAAAATAGATGTTAATGTCAAATTACGTCAAATACGTGCAATTTTATAATTGAGTTTATACTTCATATTAGTCTTGCGTACAAGGAAGTCGTGTGGTGTCCACATCAGATTTTTTCAATTAATTTACTTCAAAAGCATATTAAATCATTTTTTCGGATTGTGTCACAGCCAACTCTAACGTCGATAAATAGTAATTTAACTAACCCAAAAATAATTGGTTAAGAATAAATTTGAGAACATAATTAATAGATATAGAATCAAAATAAAAAAAATGATCTGTAATAATTTTTTCATTTGTTTTTTAATCATTTCCGATATTTTCACGTCAATAAATTAATAATTCGTTTAAAAACAAAAGATTGTAGGCTTGTTATATATCATTGCAAAACTTATAAAATAAGCAAAAAGACGAGACGATTTTCAACATAGGTTCCCATTTAAAAAATCATAAGTTTGTGTTATATTTCGAGAATTATTAAGTTTTCAAAAAACATAATTACACCATTTTATACTCTATAAAAAACGGTAAAAATTTGTTAAAACATTTTTTCTAATAATAAATATGAGATATTTTCAAAATGAGCAAAAAACGAGTTTTGTCAGTAATGTTATAAATGTCAAAATGAATCAAATTGATTCGAATTTTTTAGTTTGAATAAATTATGAAAGTATTTATTCTTTTATAAAAAAATATATATGAAGAATTGTTGATGTAGAACTAACCTAAGAGAGAAGGAAATAGGTGGGCTTGCGCCTAGAGAAAAGACAACACAATATTTTTCAAGTATATTTTTACATTGTCTCGATGAATATTATAACTACATTTATATCCTGCTTTTAAATTAGCAGCAAATATGTATGCAACGTATTTGCGTATAATTATGTTTGGTGACCCATGTATAGTGTATCTGCCTTTAACGGCTGGTATTCTGAGCTCCCGACTAGCTAGTCGCACGAGTATCATATTACAAAATATAGTTTAGTCGGGCGACTAGCTACTCGCGTGCTTAGTCGAGCTTAATCACGAACTCAGAATACCAGTCTATATGTTTATTTTCGATGTGCTTAAGAATATAATTAAAATTTCATATGCATGACTGAATTAAACAGAAAAAAATAAAGGATATTGATTATAAAGTTATAATATAATTAATGTATAAATATTGGAATTGATTCTATTGGTCAGAAATAGGACAGACTATCCATTTTCTATTCCCATTGGTAAGAAAAACATTGGAACTCTCACGAAAACATATTGTTACAATGCCACTGGTCTGTCACATGTGACGTCACAAACTCATCGGAAAACTTTAAAAAATCATACGTTGCTTAATAATTAAAATAAGGATTTTTTAAAATGGGTTACGTGCCACTTTATACCTAGGTGTTGGAAATACATATTTTACAATTTATCTACCGACACTGTATCTGGTTTAAGATTGCAGTGGTGTGAAAATAGGAGCAGTTTGATCTTGTTGTTTCATTGGATAATATCGAGGTATTATCCAATCAGAAAACAAGATCAAACTGCTCCTATCTTCGCAGCACTGCAATCTTAAACCAGATACAGTATATAGCGAAACTATCTCAAAAGGCCTCCCCCAGTGGTTTGATGGTAATTTCATGTATCTGCAAAATATAAAATAAATAAATATAAGCAATGAATTATATTTGAAATGAAATGAGAATGAATAATGAATTATTATTATTAATATTCTCTATACCTTGTTCCATTTAAGCCATTCAGTATTGTAGAGATTAGAGCACAGTTTTGATTAGCTGAAATTGGAGACAAAAAACCAGTTTACCCAATGTAATTTTGGCTATTTCGGTACTGCTGTGAGCGCCATCTGCTGAATGGCTTAAATAAAACAGAGTAGGTGGGAATGGAAATCGTAAATCTTCAGATATCAAATTTATTAACCTTCGGATGTCCAGGTGAAATTTGTAACACAGAGGACCACGTGGGGACATTAAGAGACCCCACTTTTAATTAGTGATTTTACTTACAATATGAAATATGAAAGAAAATCTAATTATCAAATACTTTTAATTAGACACACAAATACATTTCTATGAATGAAAAAAAAAACGAAAAAACTTGCTAACTGGAGGCAGGTCGCCAAAGCAAACATTTATAAGGGCTACAAAACCATTCCATTCTATTACAGAAACTTGTTATTGTAGATTCTTGCATGTATTATAACATAACTAAAGCTCGGATTATATGCAAAATGCATATTTGACCTAATTCTTACATTTTTTGCATATTTCATTGTAATGTGCATATTTCCTAAATTTTACGTTATTTTTATCAATTTCAGTAATATTCTCATAATAATCCTTGCATTTTTTGTGCATATTTTTAAAATTTTACGTAATTTTTATAAATTTCAATAATATTCTCATACTTTTGTGGTCACCGAACCAGTGCTAGGCTGTCAAATATTACCCAGAATTTCATTCATGGCTATAATTTTCTAATCCACTAGTTCCCCTTGCTTGTTCTACACCAATAAAATCAAAGCAATCCGGCACTTGCGCAGAGCTATTCTTACAGACAAGTGCTGCTACATATGCACTCACTCCCACGAGCAGTATATTTTAGTTTTATAGGTATATTCCTAATCCCTTACAGAGAAAGTAACGGTCAGTCTAGCTTTAATTTTTTTTGCCGGTTATGTATAAACACATACTGAGTGACAGAAGGGAATCATGTGACAAGGCGAGGGTAAGAGCAATAACAGATAAATAACTTTTTATAATCTTTTCTAAATTATAGTTTCAATATTCATATTTTAACTCTGTTTATCTATTAATGTCAAAATTCAATTTAGAAATTCTTATCGTATTATGATAGTCACGACATTTATTTGTTGATAATTAAGTCTGGAAATTATTATGTAGGTATACGTGCGTGACTTTGGATGCCCTACCCTATGCACCCCGTGCCCCTAAGATAATCCTGTCCTGAAGATAGCGTTTTGTTTTTAAAGATAGTCGACATCAGATAGTTATGGGGTAAACATGTAAGAGTCGAAATTAGTTTGTCGCGTCGCGCAGACGTGTCTTGTTTTGACGAGACATGTAGTCTCTCTTTTAGTTTTGGGGCGACGCCCGCCCGCTGGGTTACGGAATGTAACAGTTTAGTACTTGCTTAGTTATGTTTAGTTTAATACATAGTTAATAATAAGTTATAATAATCATGTAAATAAAGTTATTTAAAGTCCAAGTATTTGTCCATGTCCGTAGTGTTCATACAGTGTAAAAGTGTAAGTGTATGTGTGTTCTTCCTTCGCGCGAAATCCTTATCAAGTGATTCCTTCGGCACGAAGAGTTGGACGCCAACCATCAGAGGCGTCCACCAGTAAGATAAAGTGTATCATCGTTGGGAGTAGGAATCATCAGTATTAGTAGCATCATCCAGATCTGCACCCCCCCCTCGTGTTACAATAATTTAAAATGGGTAACTTGGAAAAACATTTAATTATTATTTCAAATGTAAATTTATTCCGTAGTCTAGGTGTAAGTTTCTGTAAATATTCATATTAAGCATGTATACATAACTGTATTTATAAACAAATAAATTTGTTAAAAACATTACCTATTTTGTTCATATTTTACATAATAATAATAATAATAATAATAATAATAATAATAATAATAATAATTCTATGTTGTATTTAAACTTTCCACAGTTATTACAACTGATGTGTAGATGGAGGTGAGTAATTATTTACTATATTTTTTTTTCTATTTGTTAAGAATATTCGGTACTCAGACTGTACCGAAACACCAGTGCCGACTAACATGCAAAATGTATGTTGTTGTTGATTTTATATATGATTGTTTTGATGAAATATCTGTCAATAAATTCCATTTACATTTGTACGTTTGTTATATTATTTGTGTTCCGTTTATACTTGTTCTGTGTTATAGGTACTTGTTCACCGTATCTTCAAAAGTATACTTGTACTGCATATTTTACATATATTTTTGTATACACTGTACACCTACCTGCATATTTTCCAATAAAATTCTGTATATATACGCGCATATTCTTCCCATTTTCCTTGCATATAAATCTGAGCTTTACTTATAACATAGAGATGATTTGAAATTTAACGCCTCCAACCTTTTTTTTGTAGGGTACCAATATTTCATATTTTCGGCGCATATTATTACAAATTGCACAGAGAAAGGTGTAAAACCCGGATTTAAAAAATCAAGACCTTGAAAAAAATACACAAAATAAACAAAACCCAAACCTGGTCATCCGAAGGTTAAACATTAACATGAAATGTGCATTATTGTCAGAAATAAATTATAAATAACATATCGCTGTACCTGTACGTGGGGTTTGGTACCCAAAGCGTAGATGACGGCCTCTGTGATGTCCTCAGCAGCCAAGGCAGGTATCACGTTATTTTTAATGTATTCAGTGGTTGGCAAGCCGGCGACATCGAATATGTCCGTGTCCACTATTCCTGGAGATATGCTCTACACAACAACATAACATTAAAAGTTGTAGTTCAGTAATTACATCATATGTGGCGCGCTTCTTTTAAGCCTTGTCCTGCCGGTAAACTCGTCTTTCAAAGTGAACCTTATTCACAATTCAAGAAAAATGCTCGCCAACTAGTGGCCAAGTCATGAAGCTCTTAACAATGACGTCACAATGCGGCCAGCATATAATATGGCCAATGTTACTACAACATGTAAACGTCAATTCGAGTAATTCTGCTTTAAAAGTTGTTAAAAAGTGGCCCCAAAGCAAAAACATTTATTTCATTTTTATCTCCTTCAACGAATTTTTTTCCATGTGTAATTATGTGTCCGGAATCAATAATTTTTTCTTCCTCACTTTTAATTCGGGACTCAGCCGTTGCTTAAGTAACACAAAACTTCCTGTAATTTCACTTTCATTCTATATAGCAAAATAATAAACTAACTTAAATTAACACACACATCTAGGTTAGTTTTTAGATCATCTGTTACTTGGCAGGACCGCATTGTGACGTCACAAAACATGGCGGCAAAACTAATCTGAATCGCGAATTGTCACAGCAAATAAGAACTATAATTTTAAGCAGTTCATTTCGTCGCCAATATCTTACTTAAGGTAGCTGTCACTCGAGTGTACCTACTCAAAAACTTGTTCTATGTTCAAAATAAAAATTATACCTTGTTCCATTTAAGCCATTCAGTATTGCGGACCATAGGGAATACTTTTGACATCTCTGATTGGCTGAAATTAAAGACAAGAGACAAGTTTACCCAATGTAATTTCGGCTACTTCAGATTTGCGCTGTTGCCAGTGCCATCTACTGAATGGCTTAAATGGAGTTTGGATTCCCTAATATAGGTTTTTTATAGAAGTGTGATTTTATTGCAAAATAATATATTTTGTAAAAGAAATTAAGAAGAAGAAATTTGATAGTTTGCAACCGTTTAAAATCCTTGAAAAGGTAGAGTAAGAAAATTATTAGAAAATAAAATGTTACGTGTAAGTTAAAATTCCGTATGTCGTGGATAGTCCCTCACCCGCCTGTAAATACGTCCAGTGCAGTATAAGCTATGCTGCGATTGGCTGCGTACCGAAGTTGTAGGACCAATCGAGATATACGCTCATTGAATTTTGTAGTGTTGTATTTTTATTTAAATAATTATAACTGTTCGTGTGAATATTATTGTACGAATCTAGAGATGAAGGATCATTCTAGGTGGTACATATAATGTTTTCCATAAGGGATTTACTTTTGAGATTTCTCAGCCTTCAAAGTTGAGATAAAAATTCCTTGGTAAGAAATACACGGAAATTAAAATTATGTTCTCAGCGTTATGAACTGAGTTTGAATTTGGTGCCCAAATTTGACAGTTAGACTTTTCTGGTCTATACCAGAGTGGGCGTTGCTAACTGATACAACAGCTGGAAACGCTTGTACATGGTTGTCAAGTATAGTTCTATCTATTTATCATATCTTCAGATCAACAGTCGTTTGTAATTTTTCAGAGGCAATAAAATTAAATCTGGATGGTAAATAATTTTCAAATTTTTATATAAAATCCGTAAATTGATGTTATTTTTCCCGAAATTGATATTTTTGAAACTGAATTTACATATTCTGAAATATAATTTACTTTTTCTGAAATTGAATTTGAAAAGGTATACGGTATACGTGTAGTAAGAAGTAAAAACAATAACAGATATTAGCTAATTTTTTATTTTTGTAATAAATAAAGTTCCCTTTCTTGTGTATACTCATAGGCGATCTCGATTAAGATCGCAGCGTTGAAGCGGTGGGTTAAGGAAGCTGCCAGATAGACATACTCGAGGAACATACCTACTGACTGAGACAATATTGCTGTTGAAAGTTCATGTTTCTTTCCTGTATTCCGTGTTTATTTCTATATATTTAAACAGTAAGTTTTTTGTCCTATTATTCTACATTTTATTAATATAATTTTTGTATTTAGTACCTAACAGTACTATAATTTTGAAGTTTTTGTAGGTTATGAAATTTAATAAACTCTCATTTTCGGTCGAGGAAGTTTTCAAAGCTGGGCATATTATTTTATGGGGTGTGGTAAATACAGAGACCACAACAAATGCAAATGATATACCGACATATGCACTCTGTTTGCAAACAAGTACTTTGAAGTCTGCTCCTCATACTATTGAAGGAAACTTTAAATATATAGTAAAACTACAAAGAACACTATTTGTCGTACTTAAATCACTCAATGTTAAGAAATACGGTGTGTTAACTTGTACTGCAAAGTCGCGAAAAAAAATTCTTATTTCGCACATTTGGTTGCTCGTTAATGAAATCTAATAATGCATTTAGCTGCAATCATTTCGTTTTCTGTTGTTTCATTTGTGTCCAAGAGTACTGGTTCTGGATCATGCATCAATAAATAAGTCATTTAATTTTGCTTATTTAGCTCGTTTTCTAGCCCTTTCTTCCCTGTCTTTGGATGGTAAAGAAGATTGTTGAAATTTACAAGTGGATGTTGCAGTTATTTAAAATATCTAAATTTCTTTCATTAGTAAATTTAAAAAATGAATCTTCGGTGAAATGAAGGCCGCAAACTTTCATGTAGGGACTTGGATTTTCTCAGATTATTTATCCAGATTTTCCGTTTATTAATTAATTCTCTACCTAACATAACTTTTTTTTTGTCTGTAATGGAGAAGAATGGAAATATAAATTCGGATCTTTCTTTAACCACGAATTACACTGTAGAATACAGCAATAAAAATTTGATTTTGACATTATAACACAGAAATAAATGAATAAATACACGAAATTTGTTCCGTAGCACTCATAAACGTTAGGACTATGTCTATCTGAGAGCTTCCAAAATCTGCCACAAGATGATATATCGCTTAGGAAGAGTTGCCTATACTCACAGTTATTTTAATCTTGAGTCCATTGTTCCTCATCTCCTGTCTCATAACCTCTGTATAGGCTGTGACACCGAATTTGGACGAGGCATACATGTTGAAGCTCATGTCCTTTTCCGGATTGTTGACGACTTGGTGCCCAGCCACGCTGTTGATATTGATGATGTGGCCCGCGATGCCAGCGACTCGCATATGTTGCACGGCTTGCTGGGTGCACATGGCCAAACCCAACAGGTTGACATCAAGAACTTGCTTCCACGTTGATGGGCTACCGTCTACAAATAGATTTTGATATATGATTACATGCAAGATTTATTAAAGAATTAGAAATAAACCGAGGAAAACACGTTTCGTAAGATTTCAGCATCAGAATCAACCTCTCGGTCATTATATAATATAATTTATTGTATTTGTCTGCCGTAAAATTTAAGCCAGAAACTAATTTTCAGTGACGAGGCCTATTTTTGGCTGAACGGTTTTGTGAACAATAGGGGATTACAGCTCAATCGAATTAAGAGAAAATAGTGAAAGTATATGTTTAATAAAGAATATTAATAAAGAAATAAAATGATATAATTGAAATACTTCGGAAATAAGGAGGTTTTTGTTTTAGCAGCTAGTCACTCATATGAATTCCATACAGGGTGTTCATTTTAAATGGGCCACCATTGCTATCTCGAGAACTATAATAGCTACAAAGATTGTTAAATGAACAAACAATTTCTATTTCACAAGACAAATTAAAAGAAAATAAAAATTATTTTTTTCGACCAATGGTTTTTAAAATACGGGACCTAACTTTTTTATTTTAAATGACAACATATATTTTTATTAGCCCATTCGTTAGAGAATTTAATTCTGAATTAAGTGATATAATATTTTTATTTCCTTACATAACGATTTTTTTAGGAACATGCATGTAAAGTTTTATATTAATTTGATTAAAATATGGCTATAATAAGAGGGTCATGAATGAAAAAACGAATACGTGTTATTTTTTTACATAGAATTAGAATGCCATGAAAGAAATACGTAAATATTTTGTTTTTCTATTTCGGTGTTCTTATCAGTCTATAAAAGCACTGTTTATCACTGAAAACACGACGTTTAGAAGATCTATAAACGTACTGTTTTTGGCGCCTTTCATGTTCTAGAGGTGGTAGTCATGCTTTCATAACTGACAGATAACTTCAAAATGGTAAATTGTTTGTGTTGAAACATTACTTCTAATTAATGGATTTTTATACTTTCTCTAGGTGATAGGACTAGAAAGAAAAGAAATTTATAGCTAGCTGTGTTAGTTAAGAAAGAATAAGAATCAGGGGGTCTATTCTAATTCATGTAGCGTGAGGCTATCATAACCCAATCCCTCTATCCGACTCTGACTCCATGTGTTCGCCAGTAGTGGAATTTATATTAATTTAGCCACATGTGGCTATCCGTAGCGAGAGCTCCAGTGGTACCGCTACGAGCAAAGCGTCACGCTATAATTTGAATGTTATATATTATAAATTCAAAATAGTATACATTTTAGAGCCACGAAGAAAACAGTTTTATATAAAAACTTATATTCGTGACGTCACATCTATATTTTCAAACTTCGGGGGACCATAACTTTCTTATTAATAGGAATTTTTTCACCGGATTTTCACCAATAGTCTTAGTTTTACTTACACTTTCTGATAAAATTATATTTAAAAAAATGGTGGAATCCCCTATTGCCTTATATGGATGGGAGCATAATTGGTCCTTATTTTCTAAAACCGTTGAGGGCCGAGCATTAAGCGCCAATTGTGAGAGGTATAGAGCAAGGATAAATGATTTTTTTGGCCTTTTTGCTTGATATAGATTTCTAATACAATTTTTCCAACAAGACGGCACTTACGTGCCACATAAGTTGTGGAATAATCACTGTTTAACGGGAAAAGTTCCCTGGACACCTAATATCGCAAATTGACGATATGAATTGGCCACCATGATGACCATGTGATCCAACACCTCTAGACATTTTCCATGGAGTTATTTGAAGTCATATGTGTACGCCAATAAGCCAAGGACAATTCAAACGCTGAAGGAGAATATACGATGCGAAATTGCCGGTGTGGGGTTTCAAATATACTAAAATGTGATTTAAAATTGGACTTCTTGTATGCGAGCCGTCCCATCAAATGCAGCCGTGGTGGTAATCTCAATGATTAAATGAGAATATAATTCATAAGTCACGTGACATGTTTTCCGCCAATCAACATTCAGAATCTCCCTTGTTACATGTCTATCACAGTGATGATAAAAAAACAAAGAAATTATTATCTTATTTAAAATTCGTTACTAAGGGATTTGTTTTCTTTATTTGACATTGACAGTTAATTTTGGGTATAAAAATGTGCAATAATCGTGAAATAAACGATGAAAATAATAAGGCAATTGTCAAATTAACCATGTTGTAATACAATATATTAAAAGTTAGGTTAGCAGCACACACAATGTGTCACAAAAATTCATTATATTCTCTCATTAAATATAAGCTCGTGATATGATTAATAATCGAAGATATTGCCCGTGAAACCAAAGCAGCACATTTCACTCGAGAATATCTTCGATGATAATCAAATCACTTGTTATATTGCGTATGATTAAACTTTCTTTAAATAATAAAAGTTTGTTGTAATTTGAATTAGTTTGATTTTTATTTAATTTCAAAATCCGGACATTGAAAATAAAAACCCCTTTATTACATATAGATATGTGTTACCTATGAAAGACTCGTTTTTAACTACACCAGCGTTGTTGACAAGAATAGAGACTGGTCCTAAGTTCTGTTGGATCCATAGGAACGTCCTCTTTACATCCTCCTCACATGACACGTCGCACTTGATCGCATGGAGTTTGCCAGGTCCCGATAGAGACTTTGCGTGCTGTTCCACCCTTTCTACTCTTCTAGCCAGACCTGCAACCTGAAAATATTTTCTTTATATAGAGAGGAAATTGCGAGCGGCTCAAGAGAGCGGAGCAGAACAGAATGGTGTGGAGATAAAATTCACTAATGATGATGAAAATAGAGTTGATGAATAATTATTAAAAATTATTTGAAATGATAGGATGTAACAGCAGTTTTTTATCTTCCGTTACCTTTAGGTACAGAAGGTATTGTTTTTGGTCAAAAAATTCGGTGGTGAGTTTTTAATGAATAAGCACGTTTTAAGGTCCCTAGAATACGATTTTACTATTTTTACGATGATGTCTGCATGTGTGTGTGTGTGTGTGTGTGTGTGTGTGTGTGTGTGTGTGTGTGTGTGTGTGTGTGTGTGTTTGTGTGTGTATTTGTGTGTGTTTGTGTGTGCGTGTGTGTGTGTGTTTAAAGATTTTAAGTTTTTCTTGAAAAAACAATGTTAAATACAATTTTTTCACATTGAACGTTATTATAAATATTAAAGAATATTTTATTCTCTATACGATTTAACTGCATTTTATACTTCATATTAAATGGATATAGAGTTAAAAAATTGTAAAGATATTAAATTTCATAAATTAGCCAGATATGCTATAACTATGAAAACAGCAACTATATTAAGAACATTATGATTGAAAGATGTCAGTGTCAAGCGCAATTGACATACTATGTTTGTGTTATAATTTTACTGGAAATAGGATCTTTTGCTAGAAACTTTCTGTATGGAATTTGTATAAAATTTGTACAAAATTTACATTTGAAAATAAAGCATTTTTTTGTAAGAATGTAAAATTTCTTAGACAATTACGAAAATGGATATTTTCTGTAATTTGTTCGACAATGCGAACATTTCAATAATCCGGATCAACCTGTGCGATTATTAGTTCGGATTAAAGAGGTCCAACTGTATTTATATCATTGAATCGGAAAAAAATCTCTATACCTTGTTCCATTTAAGCCATTCAAATATTGCAGAGCATAGGGAATAGTTTTGACCTCACTGATTGGCTGAAATTGGAGACAAGAGACAAGTTTACCCAATGTAACTTCGGCTACTTTAAGTTTGCGCTGTTGCCAGCTCCATCTACTGAATGGCTTAAATGGAACAGAGTATATCTATACTGTGTTCCATTTAAGCCATTCAGTAGATGGAGCTGACAACAGCGCAAACTTAAAGTAGCCGAAATTCCATTGGGTAAACTTGTCTCTTGTCTCCAATTTCAGCCAATCAGAGAGGTCAAAACTGTTCCCTATGCTCTGAAATACGGAATGGCTTAAATGGAACAAGGTATAATGGACTAAAAAATTATATAAGATACCATTTAAAAAAATATAAGTTTGTTCTATAGTTTGAGAACCCCTGATTTCGATTTGTTATTAATGATAAATTACCATAAAATAAGCCCTTATTTTTCATCATTTATCATATATAACATTTTTCTCGTCATTAATACGCCCAAAAAAGAACTGGTTGTTTTAAGGAAGCACTTTGTGTAAAGCCGGTATCCCACTGTAAAAATTTTGATAAAAATGGATGTAAATATTTTTATAAAAACCGTTTTGACAGAATTTTTATGAAAACTGTATTTACATGACGTCACGTAAAAATTTTGATGTGACGTCACATAAATACAGCAGTCTGTATTCATTTTGTTGAAAGCTGCGTTATGATTGGATGTTGATGCGGGCGTGCGCAATGCGGTTGCTTGAACCATGGTACAAGGAGAAGAATGGTGTGCTGAGTAGAAGTTCGAGTTTTGAGTGTCTCTGCGCATGACGTCATGTGCGGCGCACGGAGATTTTGAGAAATCTTTGTCCTGCATTTTGTATTTGCTATTGTGTATAAAGGGTCATTCTTACAAATAAAATAGGTTTATAATAACAATGCCTAATTGTGCCGTGTATGGATGTGGAAATTATTTAGGGAAAACGAAAGGAAGTGATATTAAGTATCATCAATTTCCAAAGAATAATGATCTGGCTGAAAAATGGGTTATAGCTTGTAAAAGAAAAGATAAAATAAATCTAAAAAATGATAAGTTACTACTAGTTTTGTAATATTATTTTAAGAATTAATAATATTAAATTATATGTTCATATACTGACTATATGGATATTTTATTTAGGACCGTAATTTGAGGTAACGTTCCGATTAAATTTTGCTTCATTTAATAATATAAAACTAATACTCTTACATATCATATAGAAATATTATTTTATTGACTACATATCGTTTATGATAAATTCTGTCTTTAAATATTCAGCCTTTAACAATTTGTTTAGAAAAATGTACTTGCATGACTTATGTACAGTAAATTAGTGTATTTAGCGCCATTTTATCAATACAAGGATAAATAATTTAACTGCCAGAACTGCCAGTTAAAACATAGAAAGCGTTTATCAAACAAAAGTTATCGTAAACTGTTAGTTAAAATCGGCAAAAATTTATCTGTCAGTTTACCTTGCAGATAAATGTATTAACTGGCAGTTAAACAAATAAGGAACACACTTGAACTGAAAATTCATGTAATTATTAATTAATTAACATGTGGTAAATATATTGTTATTACTATATATAATTGTTTTAAAATAATTGCGTAAATAAGATTGAATGAAAATGTTTTTATTCAATTTTGACGTTTTAAACTGTCATTATTAACTCCATAGCAACAACTATTAGAAACTGTTTATTTGCTAGTGATTTAAAAAAATTTTAGATCACTCTCACACAATTTTATCTCACTCTGCAACAAATAATACATTTAAAATATCTACAGGCACAAAAATAACACTCACCACAGTCTCTATGAGACAGATCAGCAATTTTCATTATTTTTTATGATACAAATGACACGAAATAAAGCTTGTTTATAATTTATAAATCAACAACATGACCTCTGTCAACGACGATTGTCATGCACTGCCTACTAACTGATCTTTTTTTTATTTGTCAAAATTAAATATTATAATGGTTTTTATTATTATTTCGTCAAAATTGAATAAAATATTGTATAAACCACGTGAGCTAAGAATGTTTATTCACTCGAAGAATGTTTATTCACTCAAAGAAAATAAGACACTCGCCCTTCGGGCTCGTGAGCTAAACTTTCTTCTCATGATTAAACATTATCTTAGCTCACTTGGTGTATGTTTAAACATTATAAAATTTAAATATATAATAAATTTGTTTATAATATTGTTTCAGAAGTTTTAAATTTGCTAATAATGTTTTTTAGCTACCATTTGTTCTATTCATTTTGATCCAACAACATTTTTAATACCATTGAGGCAACAACTTCTAAATTAAAATCCAGTTAACAATCGAAAACTAAAAGACGATCAGATTCCCACTATAAATTTACCTAAATCTGACTTAAATTTAAAGTCACTTTAAAATTTAAATTCATTATGAAACCAGCCGTTAAAGGACCTGTATAATTTTATACTTAGATCAATAAAATATTTAATTAGATACAAATATACTTTCTTACTTCCATTTTGTTTATTAGCGAATCTAATTTTAAATACTTATTATTATTTAGTTTAACATATATATTTTTATACATATGGTTGCATTTAATTATTATTAAAAAAATATTAAAGTATACAATTTTTTTATTAATTCATACGTTTGAAATTATTAAGTTTAAATGTTCATAGTGGAAATAGAACCTCAATACAATTTATCTGTATACTTCAAACAACTACACAAAAATTTTGTGTAATGGCTTCATTTATTATAAATATTTAATTTGTTAATACCATTATGCCCTACATTTATTCTAATATTCAATAATTTGAAATTACGAGTATTAAAACATAAATTTCGACTGTTCTACAATGGTATTCATATTTGTCTCGCGCTACATGTACCGCACGTGACGTCACAATTGAGAGAGCGAGATAGCACTACATGCGCGATAGCACACCATTCTTCTCCTTGCACCATGGCTTGAACCATGGGTAAAGTCATTTTCTAAAGACAGCTGTTATTCTCTGACATTATTTGAACAGCGGTGACCGTTTCTTTATATTGAAATTGGAAATAATATGAAGCAAAATAATCAAAATGTGTAGTGTGGTTGCCTGAACAGACAGCGTTTTAATTGATTTGTATAGAAATGAAGAAGTTTGATAACACACAAAATCGCCTGAATATTATAATAAATACGCCAGGCAAAGTGCCATTTTCAACTGTTAAATGTTATTATCTTATAATAATCAGGCAATACAACATCAAAAAAATAAGTATTAAAGTTATTTAATATTTACATGCGTTATTCTTTGCATTTCTTTTTTCTCCTTTTATATTTCCGTCCGAATCCTATTAGAATACTCATTAATCGTAACCGACAAAGTTTTTCAACCAATAATTTTACGTAGTATTAGTATAAATATCTTGATCTATAATTTATAGAAAGTGTATTTTAAATTACCTATACAAATTTGCAAAAATAAAATATGAAGTAAATGAGAAGCCCATATAAATCCGCTTCGTTCAAGCTTTTTAAGATGGACTTTATTCACCTATATACTCGCGTCGTTCACTTTAAGTAGTGACGATAAAAGGATTAATTTTTCAAAATTTATGTGTACACTAGATAGAACAATGCCTATCTTTCATGTGCCGAAATACACTGCCTTAATTGAGTGTCACGTTTCTTACTTTACTTTCGAACCATGTCTATGATTTTTAAGAAATGGTCTTTCATTCGAAGACAATTTCTGTAATTTATTTCATCTTCTATTCGTAATTTGGTGTGTCTGATAATTAAACACCAGCGATGTTCTGATTTTTTTATTTTTTGTATAACTGTGTAACCCATTACTCCAACAATTATTGCAGCTAACATTTTTTTATTTGAATGAACGTTATTCATAATGAAATTACAAAACGCAACTACCTCTGCAGAACAACGGCTACAAAATGAGGTTTAGTAGTATGTTTGGCGCCAATTCTCTTTCATGAGTTATGCAACACTCCATAAAAACGCGTAAAAATTTTTACAGTGGGATGCAGTACTTTTCATGGAACGTTTTTTAAAAAAAATTACAGAAATTTTTATCAAAATTTTTACAGTGGGATACCGACTTAATATAGTTTCATATTTTTTGATAAAAATACCTACATAACCTATCATTGGCATTGGCATGTTTTTTTTTTAAAATATCTGTTTATTAAATACGGTTATTTTTAAAGATAATGAAGCACTTCCGCGTAAATTACTTGCACACATTTCTGATGAATCACCCATAATAATGACATGATGAATGCAAGGTTACTGCTAGTAGGTAACAGAGACAACTAATCTACTAACGTAGGTAAGGTAACCGAAATATGGCCTTGTACTTGTAATATAATATAATCATTTTCTTTACATTCTACTGGTAAACAAGAATTGTAAATGAATTTTAAATTTAATTCTTTCCTTATTTCATTTAATATTTATTAATAATTCTTCTTCTAATGGGGACTTATGATTTTAGAATTTTACTGTTGCCATCTACTGAGTTCTGAAGTAACCTTTTAGACAAAGACGAGAAGCTCGTAGAAAGAGACAGCAAAGCACTACCATGACCTCTAAGATAGAACCTAAAATAGTATAAATGTGTTAGATAATTTTGTGTTTCGGTATTATTATTTATTTAGAATTTATCTTCAGCTAACAAATCATTAACTAAAACTATTATAATTACACCTTAACCTTAAAATTAATTTTAACAAAACATTAGTTTTTGTTAAAATTAACTTTAAGGTTAAGGGGTAATTATAATAGTTTTAGTTAAATTTAACCTTAGACTCCATCTATTATTAATTTTTAACAAATCATTATTATAACTAAACTGATTTCTCATACATACGTCAAACACCCCCGCAAAATAAAACAGCAAATATCAAATCGGAGTAGGATAATACAAAGAGAGGTCATGGTAATACATAACTATCTCTTTCTTCGAGCCTGTCGTCTTTTTCTAAAGACGTGTAGTACTGAAGAGGAAAATGTGTGACGTCAATTTCATTATTCTATAAATATGTAGCTATAGGGCACGTGCAGACACGTGACTCGAGGGACCTTGACGTGCTTAGAATCAGCTGATTTGTGTGCGCATGTCATTTTGACAAGAACAATGTCATGTTGACAAGACCAATGTTTTGACTTATTTTGATCTTTAACTGCTAAAATGTTATTATTTTTAATAACACGTGTTTTACTGCCTAAAAATTGTAAAATATTACCATTTCAGCAATTCAAAATTAAAATAAGTCAAAACATTGGTTTTGTCAAATTGACAATGTTCTTGTCAAAATGCCATGCGCACACAAATCAGCTGATCCAAAGCAAGTCAAGGTCGCTCGAGTCACGTGTTGGATCTAGGCAACCCGCCAGCCTGGTGGACCAACAAACCTTTTAAGTGCTTTTGTTTACATTGAGATTGGTGGATGTTTAGCCTTATGCCTTTTTGTGCGTTTTTCAGTTGTTGTTCATAACATTTGTGGGGTTGGTGTATTACTATGGCTCAACTGATTTCAACATTGTTATATTCACCCAGAAAATGTTAAAAATACGTATCTTTTATTGATAATCACAACCTACATCCATGTCGTATTGACATGAATACAATGTTTAGGCCCGGAAAAATTCCCAAAACCTTATATTCAGATATAGTGTGCTTTCAGTATAGCAGAAGTATTAAAAGCCTTAACAAATTTAGAAGCGTATATAATGAGTTTCGTTGTGGATCAGTCAAATCTACCCAGCGTTGAGAATGAAAGACATCGACTATCGACGTGAAAGTCAAGGTATATTAGTAATATGATTTAGTGCATTAAAAATTATAACTATCAAAATTTTTGGCTGATTACAGGTTTACATTTCCCAAGAGTTACTACCAAACATCATATCTCATAAGTATATTGTATGATTTGCAAAGTGGTGAGATTGTGTGAACTCACTGTGATTGTATAACTAGCTGACAATGTGAATACTCTTAATATAATTTTATTAAATTTTTAATATCTATATAAAACACTTTTATTGTCCTATTTTCTAAGATACGCAATTAAATTACTAAAACATGATGGCTACAGGCTACGTTCATTTACATTATAATGACGTATTTTAGTTTAATATTATTTGTAGGTAATATATTACGCATCAGACAAAATAATAAATATCTACAATAGAGTACCTACAATATTATTTTTATTCTTATTTTACCTTCGTAAGATTACTACTTCTCTTTACCGTACCTAACCATTTTAGCTTCCTAAAGCTATAATACTAGCTTCAAAATCTGTTTCCGATGCATATTTATAAATTGATAATCCGTCACTACTGTCACTCGTTTGGAATAATAAACCATAGCACAAAACTCTGGCATTTTAAATATATTCCTATATGTCAGTCTGGTATGTCGGTCCACCAGGCTGCCATTTTTAATTCCCCGTGACGTCACATGCACTTTTCAACACATGGCGCTCGCATCAGCGCTTGTTTTAAGTAGCCGTAATAACATTGGGTAAATTTGACTCTTGTCTCCAATTTTAACCAATTAGAGAGGTCAAAACTATTCCCTAAGCTCTGTAATACTGACTAGGTTAAATGGAAGAAGGTATAGGCAGTTATACATGTGTTTATTTTTTATCGATTTTCTTAATAAGTAGTCGTATACACCGATTTTTCTCCTTTGACCCTCACGTTATTGATTTCTGAACCACAAAATAACAAGTATGTAATTGTATATTTATCTGTGTCTTACCTATGGTTTCCTGCATTCTATCTTCGATACATATGTCTAATAGCTGCACTTTTATCTTACTAACGCATTAAGAGATAGTTATACGAAATTTGAATATGCTATTCGACAGCAGTGGTACTTAATATTTTTGCATGCTCGTTCGCAACCAAAATTCAGGTGAAATTAATGGATCTACCCTTATGGCTCACTCTGTTTACGTTAAGTGTCGAGATGTATGAATTACATTTTGGACAATAAGTTTGTGAAATATCTCAAATATAAGATTGACATTTTAGATGTACATATTTGTCAATGTTATTTTTATAATTTATTGGCGATATTTACTCTGTCCTACAATGATTTTCGTTCTTAGGTAAATATAATCTTAGGACGTAAAATGGACTAGTACCAAATTTCAGCTTTGTGTACCATTAGAAAGTCGGTTAAAATGGTTTGTAAAAAGTTGGAACTGGCATACTAACAAACAGACAGACAACGAAAGTTAAATAAAATGATGAAAAAAATATGTGATCCGTAATTATAATAAATAACTAAAGGGGTATAAATACGTAGACAACTCGGTACTACACAATTAATACACTATCTCCCAGTTGATCCCCATGTCATCAATTTCTGATGCAAGAATTACAAAACTTTTATCTAGCATCCTTGTCGTACCCACATGGTATATATGAGACTTTTATTTGCTATCTCATTGTCGTTGGGTTTTCAGAGGGGAATAAGCTATCTCCGTCTAACCTACGGCAAAAAATGAAATAGAAACTGTATTATAACCGCGGTAACGAGTGTCATTTTCAAATATTTGAATATTCATGCCATTCTGTCATTCATGTGATTAAGGTCAACAATAATTTGTGCTTCGTTGTGCGTTGCCAATTTTGTTAATTTTTGAGATTATACATATTGTGCCTTTTTCTATTGCAAAGACGGTGATTTTAAGTTTTCCGACAATTATTGGAACATATTGCTTGTGGACAATAAAAAGAGGTATATTTCATTCATTATATTTATATCGTATACTATTTATACTTCGAATTTTGATGAATAAAGAAATTGTCACAATATAGGTCAGTTTTTATCACTTTTGACATTACATCATAATTATTGAACTGCGAAATATGTAAGAGTCACTTCGAATTTTTGTAAATAATAATATTCACACAAGGTATATGTTATATTAGCGAATAACAAAATTATTGCAAATAAAATATTTAAAATGTCAAATATGAAAAAGTCCTGTCATACTCCACCTTATATCAAACTAGAAAATTAAATCCCTATAATAAAACCATGGTAACAATAGCCGTGTTCCTTCGGGCTATGATTCGTAATCTAAATGATAAAAGTGATCATGATTAAGAAGAATAATGTTTTTACGTTTCCTATTCGTTATCCCCACTTTCTCATTTTGTGATCACTAGACAACCTTCCCCCTTCCCTTCAGAATCAACCTTTTTGAGTGATTCGCATGGATTCAGTTCAGAACAAATTGAAAATATACTATTTCGAGCGTAGAAATTTACGAATGTGGGGTTTGTGGCATCAAGGGAAATAAGATTTTTCTACAAAAGCGTGTAATGAACCATATAAAGATTTGTTTGAAATAAACACACTTCATATTCCTTACCAAGAACATTATTTTTTACTTCAGTATACTCCATTTTTAATTCTGACTATAACACTAGACAGTTGGTTATTTATAAAATAAAGTAGGATACTTTGCATTAGTCTGCATATGACATTGCTATAATTTTTAAATCCTGTTTCAAAAGGATCGCGATTAAATGAATCAGGATTCACTAAATCACTATCATAACCCGAAGGAACACGGCTAATATGATGTCATCGATTCCCTCCCTCCCTTGGCGATTTGAACCATATGTTTACTATTGATGACGTCGGGATCAAGTCATGGAAACGGACTTTAGTTATATTATTTTGGAAAATGGAGAGGTCAATACATTCGTATTTTATAAGTGTAACCATGGCTAGTCTACAACGTATTATGAAATAATTTCCATCACTATCACTATCACTACCAATATCATTTGATTCGTACGAACATCAAACTATGATGTGAGGGTCAAGTTAGAAAAATCGGTTTTTACTCGTAAATATGTCACGATACGATGTAGAATATACTCGTATACAGCTAAACGAACTACCCCAAAACACAATCTTGCAGAAGACCAACGGGGATATCCAATTAGAGAAGAAAATATTTTTTAAACCAGTGGTTCTCAAGTTACAACACAAAATTATATTTTTTTAAATGGGATGGTATATATATTTTAAGCCCATTTGATATAGTATTTCTTTCTGATTTCAAACGTGTAAATATTTTATATCGTTAACAAAAATATAGAGTACAATGCAATTGAAATTTAAATAACACATACTGCTATGCCCTGAAGTTAGCTCTCTTCGCAGACCCCAGGACTTTCGATATATTCATCTCCAAACACCTCCGAACACAGCCCAAAAGTCAAAAAAGTGCGCACAAAAGCCTATCAACAACCCATTTTTAAATATTTGTTGACTGGACTAATAAGTGTTAAGGGCAGTAGCCAGTAAGTACTTCCTACCGATTGAGGATGAATTTGAAGATTGATACGAAAATACAGAGTCAAGATCTCCAATACATTCCATACCGGTAAAAGACCACTTACTGACCCATCATCGCAAAGCTTATTACGTTTTTTGCACGATCGACGCACAAAATTGAAAAAAATTAGAATTGAAAATTATTTTGATATTTTTAAAAAATTTAGTTTTAAAGTAAGCTTTGATCGTTGTTTTTATTTACATATCGCTTCGCCTCCTGATCGATAAGTATTCATAATCACTTACCGATCAGTAATTTGTAAATAAAATCTATTGCATTGGAAATCCTATCGGTAAACAGAAAAACCCGATAGGGCAAAAAGTATAATTCATTTAATTTTTTATATTTTACAGCCATGGATCTAAAGGTCATTTGAAAACAATTTCATTACATTACTGAATTTAACATTTTTATTTACTTGCGTAATAAGATTTACCATGAAAATATTTTAAAAATAATCAATTCTACCTGCTTGATATGTTAATATGAAGAACCTTGATATCAGAGAAAACTGGAATTTTATCTACTTATAGGTACGTAATCATACATTGTTATCACAACTGCAAACAAATTCCTAATTTATTAATAACTACTAGCTTTGTTCGAGCAGCGGTCAGAAACTATCACGAGTGTCACGTACATTCAGAAGCATGCGCATGAGAATTTTGGCGTTCGAGAGGTAAATTACAAGCAGTCACATCTAGCGAATACTCCGTGAGGAGACTTAACATATCTCTACCCTTAGTTATCTCTTTCTGTCCTGCCGAAAACAAAACAATTGCTAATGAAAATATTCCTAATTTTATGACAAAAAATCTGATATGGCCAACACATAACCTCTCGTAAGATATTTTACCTGGTTGTACGCATAAAACGAAAAATATTTTTAAATACAAATACTTATATTCATGTCTCACTACAAAATAATTCTCACATATATTTGCAAAATCTATGAGATATTTTAATATAAAATATGTACAATACATACATTTTCTTTATATTCAATATCCTGAAATTTTCTTTTTTTACTTTCCTTTTCTTTTTCTTTATATTCGTCATTTTTTCGCAAATTCCTTTTGTATTCTTTTTTACGTATATTCTTTTGCGTTGTTGACTTTTTTATATTTTCATAATCTTCGTAATGATGTACAAATATTTTTGACAGTGGCATACAAATATTTTTGAGAGTGACATTTATGTGTCAATTACAAACATTTGAATTTCTTGCCTTGAAGTAGTTTGATCTGGGATTTTTTACATCAAATTATTTTATATGCATTTCTTTATCTCTAAATCTATAGAAGATATGATATAATAATGAATTTATATGTATCGAATAAAGAATTTAACGTTCTTTAATATAAGTATTTACATAAATTTTCGATATATAATATTTAGATGATTTTTTACTTGTAACTACTACTTCCGGTTGTCCAATTGTTACCAAAACTTAATCAACTCTTCCGATTATTGTTAGATTGAGGAATCCGTAGTTAAAAATGTCTTAAGTTTTACAGTATTTGAGAAATCGTGGATGCAACATCCGCACATCTACACACACATACGGACATCATCGTAAAAATATTATAATCTGATTATAGGGACCTTAAAACGTGCTTATTCACTAAAATCTGGATATACGATTTTTAGCATGAAATCAATACCTCTCTTAGCGAGAGGTAAAAAAGTTTCCGTACGATAACCAAAACATTAGAATTATAAACTATTTATAGGTACATGTTTTATAAAGGAATATATTTTGTTTGCAACTAAATAACGAATCGATCAAATTTTTGTTCCTCGATGGCGTTATATGTATTGTCATTCTTCTTGTAGTTTTTTTTTAAATTCTTCTTTAGTTTTAATACTTTCAAGAATATCTTGAGTGGTAGTGGTGGGGGGCATTTGACATTATTTTTGATAAGTATTATATGTACAATAGCCATGTCCCAATCTCTTACAAGATGCAAATTATTTGTCTGATCATTCTAATGTATGAAATTATAATTGTCTACTAAGCCTTTTTTCGGCACGTAGTTTTAAAGATGCTTTTAAAATATCCAGGTAACCTTTGCTATTCATAATTGTTGCAATAAAAGTTAATTTGTCTACTCTCTTTCACTAAATATAACCCCAAAACACTATAATACATTAAAAAAATCTGATGTGGCCAACACATGACCTCCCGTCAATTCCATGTTTAAAATAGCAATGAGCTTTAAGTAAAGTACCACTTCCAGTTGATCGTTTGCAAACAAAATCTAATTTGTTGTAAATAGAAAAGTCTGTATTACCAAATTTTAGATTATATTTTATTATGTTTTTCCTCGAAAATATGTTAAGAGCTCCAAATTAAGTACCACTTCCGATTTATCATATAGGTAGTCAAAATCTAATGTTGATTGTATCAATTTATTTTTCACGAAAATCTGTAAAGTAGTACTTATATTTATATTATATTACAAGAGGTGGTCTCCTGTGGATCCCTGTACTGCGACCTGTAGATCTATTGTACCCTCCAGATTTACTTCTATTCTAGGAGTCCTGTTTGTTTAATAAACTCCAGGGTTTTCTTCAGATCTAAATCTTTTAGCATATCCTGCTGTATCTTTTCTGCCCCCAAGGTATTATATCTGCTGCTCGTAAAGGCTTCACAGTGGCAAAGTAGTACTTACAGTTTATCAATTTTACAAAACAGCTAGTATGTCTTTCCTATTAATATAAAAGTCTTAAATACCAAATTTGAAATTTTTTGGATTGTATCAATTTATTTTTCACGAAAATCTATTCAGAGCTTCAAATAAAGTATCAATTTTAACCAAAATCTAATATGTTGCTTCCCCTTTATATAAAAGTCTTAAATACTAAATTTGACAAGTTTTGGAATATATCAATATATTTTTCAAGAAAATCTGTTCAGAGCTTCAAGTAAAGTATCACTTCTGGTTTATTAATTTGTGCTAAAATCTAATGTTGTTCCCATTGATATAAAAGTCTTAAATATTAAAATTGAAAAGTTTTGGATTATATTTTAATATAGTTTTTTATTAAAAACTGTTATGAGCTTCAAGTGAAGTATCACTTCCGGTTATCCAATTTTACCCAAAATCTAATCAATTTTTTGTATGAATGCAGAACGCATAAATACGGAAAATAGAAATATTTGGAAGTTTGTTATAAGAGTTATCGTGGAGGAAAAAATCGTCACACTCAACACACACACACACACATCATCGTAAAAATAGTAAAAATGTGTTGTGGGTTGTGGGGACCCTAATTCGTGCTTATTCACTGAAAACTCAACATCGAATTTTTGGACGGATAACATTACCTCCCTTACCTACGGTATGACGGGAGGTAAGAATATTATAAAGTTTTTTGACAAACTGACGGGTTAGATGTTCAATTAGTATTAGCCCAGGGCCTCTAAAGTTTACGGTCCGCCCCTGATTTTAAGCATGATATGAATCTGATTTTAAGCATGATATGAATATCTACCTCTCTTACTTAAGCTAAGCAGGAACTAAAAATATACGTTCACGTACCTGTACGCCATGTTTCACTAATTCCTCAGCTATATTTTTCCCTATTCCGGAACTGGCTCCTGTCACCACCGCAACCTTTCCGATCCAGCGATCCATGTTAGTACGGTTCTGGTTTGTCTTGTCTAAACACAAAAACTAGATAACCAACTGCAGGGACAAGCAATTTATTGATTTATTACAGTTCACTAAATGAGAATGAGCTGTGTGAAGTAGTAGATAATACTTCACATTTTATATTTGGCACTCACGTGAGTATCCAGTGGCGTACAGAGATTTATCTCTGATAGCGTACCGTGCAGTAGTAGCAATTATTTTTGACGTGGCCTGTGTACAGAATGTCTCATTTTCGATGTTTTTTTAAGGTATCTCGGGTAATATTAACGACGGATCAAAACCGTTTACACATTGCAGGGTCAACTTTTTGAGAAAAGTTGAATAGTCACCACAGGAATTTTCGATCTTCTTTTGTTTCTGAGCTACAGGCAAAAACTCGTTTTTCGTTCATTTTGAAAATGTATCACATCTTATTTATTATGAGAATTAGAGGAAAATTGTTTTTACAAAAAATTTACCGTTTTTTAAATAGAATAAAATGGCGTAATTAGAATTTTTGAAAACTTAATAATTGTAGAGATATAACACAAACATGATTTTTTAAATGGGAACCTATGTTGAAAATAGTCTCGTTTTTTTCCTTATTTGATAAGCTTTTTAATGATACATAACAAGTCTACATTCTTTTGTTTCAAACTTTAATAAAAGATGAATTATTAATTTATTGAGGTGAAAATATTGGAAATTGCTAAGAAACAAGTGAAAAAAATTATTACAAATCATCATTTGTTTATTTTGATTCAATATCTATCAATTATATTCTCAAAATTATTCTTTACCAATTATTTTCGGGATAGTTAAATTACTAGTTATCGACGTTACAGTTGGCTTTGACACAATTCGAAAAAGATGGTTTAATATGCTTTTGAAGTACATAAATTGAAAAAATGAGTAAAACTGAAACAAATAGTATTAGAAATATGGAAATGATGATCTGTAATAGATTTTTTTCATTTGTTTCTTAATAATTTCCAATATTTTCACCCCAATAAATTAATAATTCGTCTTTTATTAATGTTAAAAACAAAAGAATGTAGGCTTGTTATATATAATTGAAAAGCTTATATAGTAAGCAAAAAGATGAATCTATTTTCGACATAGGTTCCCATTTAAAAAATCATGAGTTTGTGTTATATCTCGAGAATTATTAGGTTTCCAAAAAATCTAATTACGCCATTTTATTCTATCTAAGAAACGGTAAAATTTTTGTAAAAACAATTTTTCTCTAACTATCATAATAAATAAGATATGATATATTTTCAAAATGAGCGAAAAACGAGTTTTTGCCTGTAGCTCAGAAACAAAAGAAGATCGAAAATTCCTGTGGTGACTATTAAACTTTTCTCGAAAAGTTGACCCTGCAATGTGCAATTGGTTTTGATCTATCGTTAATATTTCCCGAGATACCTTAAAAAAACATCGAAAATGAGACACCCTGTACTTCATAAAGTGGAACAAATTTGACTTTTTTAAAAAAAATCTGATGTGGACAGCAAATTACCTTCCGTCAGTTCTATGTATTTTGTATAAATGTTATAAAGAAAGTTCCTTGCAAAAGATTCTATTTCTGGTACATTACCTTCTGGCAGTTGTATGTAATTTATACAAATTCCATACAGAAAGTTTCTAGCAAAAGATCTTATATTTCCAGTAAAATTATACCACAAATATACTGTCAATTGCACTTGACACTGACACCTTTCAATCAGAATTTTCTTAATATAGCAGCTGTTTCCAGAGTTATAGCATAGCTGGCTAATATAATTTTTTTATAATTTTTACCTTCCATCACACCTTTAGGTAAGGAAGGTATTGTCTTTGGTCAAAAAATTCGGTGATGATTTTTTTAAGAATTCCTTTACGAATATCTATCTTATATGACATTTTGCTGCATCAAATCGAAAAAAACTAAATGTCAAAATGAAAACAAGTTAGTTGTGATATTTTGTTTCCAGCGACAATTTGATTAAACGTTATTTGGTATACATACAAAACATCTAAAAAATTTCTCAAAACTTTAGGACCATATGTTATGCCTCTGTATAACCCTCCATTTGTTTGGTCCTGTCCTCACTTCGTAATGCCCCTATTTTAATTTCATTACAGATTTTCTTTTTCTCTTCCTGGTTCTCAAGGCGGGATCGAACCCCCCTAACCCCTACCGCGCCACTGCGTAATGTATCATTCGTTTTGGATTATTTTTAGCTTCAAGTAAAGTGCCATTTCCGGTTATCTAATAAATAACGTCAAATTACTATCAAAACAAACTCATCCAGTTTCTAGCCAACACATATTTTCATGCTGAATTTTCGATCATTTTCAATGCACTTAATATATTACAACAGATAATATTTCATCAGGTAGCACGCGAATGATATATGGCACGCACAAATGTCCAATTTCAGTAATTTATTTAGAAGGAAGATACAGTTGATTATTATAAATTATTAATGTAATGTTTTAAATGATAACGAATGTACATATACGAGCCTAAGCTCATAACAATTCGGCCGACTTTGATGCTGATGAACACGTAGATTTATGGACACGGACAATACTTGAGGTTTAAACTAAAATTTCGTATTTTAACAACATTCATTTATATTTAACAACCGTCACTATTGCACTATAATTAACCTTCAGGGCCGTAACTAGGGTGGGGCGAGCGGGGCTCCTGCCCCGTGCGCAGCTGTTTATAAAGCGCAGAAATAAGTTCTTCATTTGATAATTCTCAGAAAAATTCTTAAATATAAGCCGAGGACACTCTTGGATTTTTTATTGCACACTTTGCGAATTAATACAGTATTTCTGTGCACTGTGACTTTTAAAGTTCGCGCGCAAGGCACCCCCAGCGCGTGGCAGTCCAGTCAGTGAATGTATCGGCAAAAGAACACAGAGCAGAGATTGAATCCCAGGACTAAAGATCGGGCTTGCATTTGTTTTTGTGCGAGTAGAGATTTTTCCATCGCTTAGATGAAAAAATTTCATGTTTGGATTGTATTATGATGATTTATTTTACCTTGTAGAACCATATCTCAGTTTTTTCATACTTCTCAGACAAGTGTCTTTAAAGATCGATCTGCCAATCACATTTGCCCATTTGACAGGCTAATCTGGGATAGACATTCGGCGATCGTCTATAATAATCATCGAAAAACGCCCAGTTTTAACGTTTGTGTCAATATTTCCGGTATTTTTAAACTGCAAAATAAGTTTCTCGTCGTTCCTGACGAATACTTAAGTTTTTACAATTTTTTGCCCAGAAAGCCTAGTTTATGCGCAATAATAATAGAATTTTGTATATTAAAGGATAAAGACTTTCCGCGAACCTACTTTTTTAATAATCGTACTGCATTGATATGTCAACAATAAGTTTTAATTGGATTCTTAATGCAAAATCAATATATTTGAAGAAAAAAACGCATCTTTGTGTTGATCAAGATATAAACATTTAAGGGCCGGTTTTTCATTAGCTGGTTAAGCTACGGTTAACTTAACCATGATTATGTTTAATCAGGACAAGTTAACCACGGTTAGTGCAACGAGCGTTTTTCAATCGTATACGCATCTTTGATTAAATTAACCCTGGTTACCAAGCTTTTAGTTTAGGTTGGCAATAGAAGTGTATGACTGGTGTTATCTTCATGCATAAAATCTTAATGTTAGTAGTAGCTGTTTTATAGCTGGAACAGCATTATTTCTGGAAAGTATCGTTATTTAAATATAATATAGTACGCGAGCAGTCATATGACTATGTTGTCCCTGACAAGCAGATATGGGGGCACGTGTGAGAATAACCAGTGGCGTAAATAGGTGTATGCAGCGTATGTCGTCGCATGGGGACCCGAAAGCCTAGGGGGTTCTTCGATGTTCTGCTGAACTATATTTAGATATAAACTTTAAATTCTAAAAGAAGAAAATAGAAACTGATTGTGATTTTCGTCCTTTAAGATTTCTGATTACAACAAAGAAAAGCTTGATTACACATAGAAAAACTGATTACAACAATGAAAATTACTATTTACGCTAAAAATTGATTATAATTTTTATCACCGTATACTGTAAAATTAGAATTCTTATGCTCTTAATTTTTTTCTTGGATGTTTGTAAATCAGGCGGGAACAGAAATTATGTAGATGGCAATGTCATAATTTTTCATTCCAAATTTCATGATTTCCCAATTCCATGTGGTTTATTTTCCTCGACAAGTAAATTACACACTCGGTGTCGTGTACATAATTATCATTACCTGTTATTCTGACACGGGCCCCCATATCTGCTTGTCAAGGCCAACAATGTCACATAACTGCTCGTGTTATATAGATATATTATTTCACTTTTCACGTGCTATATAACCAAGTTTATAATTATTTACCTTTCTGTTCGATGCGTTATAACCTCTTCGATCAGTCCCAGTATATACTGCACTGAAAGTTTTGATAAACGGAATCTTTGAAAAAATTCAACATCATCCCATTGGGTAAAATGATCTGGCCTTTGTCTTACTGTGTAAGGTTTTCTATTATTAATCATATGATTAATTAATTCAAATTCTTCATCAGAACTTAACTCAGCAATAATATCCATTGCGCTGTGCTGTTGTAATCACGGTTAAGTACGCTAACCCGCCAATTTTCATCGGTTAGAATTCTTCGGTTAAATAACAATATTTAACCACGATTAGCAATTGAAAAACGCATATTCACATTTTAATCATGGTTATCCCTAACCAAAGCACTAACCAGTGATTGAAAAACCGGCCCTAAGTCTAATTCTGCGTTTCAGTTATGGTCCAATTGATATGCGTCAGACATAATGTTGTCTTTATTTTGTTTTTTATAATTATTGTAATTGAAATATACATTAAATACTGTTAATTAATACTAAAACTATATAGTCCATTCGCCGAGACGAGAAAATATGAAACTAAGACGAGAAAATATGGAACTAATTCTTGAACAGACACAAATCGTTATGCTGGTCAAAAGAGGATAATTTTGGAGCCGAAATTACCTTTTTATGTAGTTATATTTTTTTGATAATAATTTGCTAAAAATAAAGGGGAAGGGGCGCAATTTTATATTCCGCCCCAGGTGCTAGAATAGCTAGTTACGGCCCAGTTAACCTTGTAAACAACTAGATTAAAATGTCAAACAAAATTTGTTTCAAAATATAGCTTGCTAGATAGGCTCAGTGGAAAGAGAACAGCCCTCGTAGCCCGGATGTTGGAACGTGTAGAGAGGAACTTCAGAAATCAGTTGCATCATTGCATAGAGAACGATGGTCATCGGCCATCAACTTCAAAATGTTTTGTTTAAAACTGCATGATTTAAAACTTGAAATTATGTTTTATCATTATTCTAGATGGTTGGCTGGCAACACACATGGAAGTAACAAAAAGTCCGTGGCAAAGTACAAATAAAATTAGTGTATGTTCTCATAAAAGTCACTCTAGGGACATAACTCGTTCAAATTCAAATCCCGAAATTACATACGATACAAAAACAGTACAATAGGTACATTGTCCAAAAATAAATTTTGTCTACGAGGGTAGCACCTAAAGTTACTGCATACTACTAATAGAAAACAAAATTTACTAGAAATATTTTTTTATTGTTTTTCGAAATACTCTCCTTTTAATCCATGACATTTATTCATTCGACAAAACCAAACATTAAAGCAAGAAATCCATTCTGCTGGAGACACCTGAGAGATCAAGTTTTCGAAGGCTTCAACCGCTTCATTTGCACTTGTATATTGGTAACCACGCATGTTATCCTTAAATTTAGGAAATAGAAAAAAATCACAAGGTGCAAGGTCAGGACTATGCGGTGGGTGCTCCAATAATTCCACCTATGATTCTTTTAAATAGGCTTTAGTTTGCGCAGCAGTAGCAGTATGTGAAGATGCATTGTCCTGATGCAAAACTAGTTTACTTCGCGGACGATTTTCACGCACTTTTTGAAACACCCGTGGCAAACAAATTGTTGTGTATCAATTAGCAGTTACTGTTTTCTTATCTTCTAATGCAATATTGGCAATAGGACCGGATTTTGAAAAAAAGGAGGCAATCATTTTGTACCAACACTTCGAACTCGTACTTTAACAGGATTGGGATCTGTGGGATAGACCCATTGAGTTGATTGTCGTTTTGTTCCAGGTCCAAATGCATAAATTCATGATTCATTACCTTATAACACATTTTATTTAGTAATGGTACAACAATTAAACAGAACATTTATTCTTATACAAAACGTCATACGTTCGCTCTTGTCAAGTATCTACTTTTCCCTTGTTTTTCACACCTACGTAGATGCATAGGGTTGCATTGGCACATATTCCCCCTATGGGTCACATTAACGTCCTCGAATGTGAACCATTAATGGTTGTGCTTTCGAGGTCTTCCTCGTTTTCGCTTGGGGACCACTGGCTCTTCGGTTCCGTTGTCTGCACCTAAGTATGGTGATATGTCGCTCGCGTTGACCCGAGCTATCGGCTCTTCTGGCTTAGTTCTGTGAGCAATTTCATAGGAAGTTGGACAGATTGCTCGTACGATGGTATATGGTCCATCTTCGATCCGGGCGTATAAACTGGGGCAGGTCTGCGATGTTGGGCGCCAATTTATAACACATTTTATTTAGTAAGGATACAACAATTAAACAGAACATTTATTCTTATACAAAACGTCATACGAGTACGTCAGCTCTTGTCAAGTTTCTACTGTTCTCTTGTTTTTCACACCTACGTAAATGCATAGGGTTGCAATGGCACAACCTGTTACAATATTACACACTGCTTTAGATTTACCTTCGTTGCACTTTTTAAATATTTTCTTGCACCATTCCACACGATGTTGCTTTTGAGCATCATTTAAATTATGTGGTATCCAACGACAACAAACTTTCCTGAGTTGTAGATGATTGTGCAAAATTTTATTTATAGTGGTTATTCCAATATTCAAAGTAGCCCGTATAATTCTGTATGTTACACGGTTATCTTCTCTAATCATAGTACGAATAACATCTATGTTTTCGTCCGTAATTGCACAACTTCGCCAACCTTCGCGTAAATCATCATTGAGAGAAACTCGATCAAATAGACCATATTTCTATCTCAATGCGCATGCTCAGAATCATCTCAGAATGCACCTATCATATGCTTGGGAGTACAGCGAAAATGAAACCAATGTGATCTTATGGGAAAAATTTATTTTTAAAGCAAAATATTATTTTATGTAGGCGTAAATGAACGATAATTTTTTTCTTGCAAGTTTCAATTCTTGTTTAACTACTGGATTCTGCCCTTATAATATACAGGGTGTAAATGAAATAAGTGCATTAAATTTAACCAGTGATGTAACTCGTCGAGAGCAACAATTTTTCTTAATAATTTTTTTTTTCTAAATCTTCTAGTTTTTGAGTTAAAATTCTTTAAAGATTTGTTTAAAATTTCGTTACCCGCCACTGGCAAAATCTCTGTTGTCCTCAGCTGTTTGAATCAAAGATCGATGTACACAGCACAAAAATTGTCGGGTGGTGGTTGCATACATGTAGACACATTAATTAATAAACAATCGACGGAAAACATATTTATTATTAATAAATTCGTAATAGTACAATTTTTAAAATAGAGAAATTTAAAATTTGAATAACAAAATTATAAAATTGTGTATTAACAAAGGTTTTTGAACTGTGTGAATAGAGTAAGCGCGTGGGAAGAGCATACTAGTTACGGAGGATTTAAACGAGGTGGGATTATATGAGGACCAATGACTCGTCAATTTATTCCCGCCCAACAATTAATGATATTTTTTGTTGAAAATTGTTTCCTTCTTACAGTATGAGGATTTTTGTGACCAGATAAGCGTATTGTGCATTATTAAAGACGCTTTCTCTAATATATCCAGCCCTATCAGTGAACAATACAACTCATTCGCAAAATTGAAATGCTGGAAACAATGAAATTTTTGCACATGGTATGGAAGTAACTGTTACTCTTTTAAA
Organism: Harpalus rubripes; assembly: GCA_963082715.1. Taxonomy (NCBI): domain Eukaryota; kingdom Metazoa; phylum Arthropoda; class Insecta; order Coleoptera; family Carabidae; genus Harpalus; species Harpalus rubripes. The sequence goes on along the minus strand of OY720459.1, from coordinate 17,887,478 downwards.
ATATTCCAAATTGTCATATGTGACACATCAAACTGTGATAATGTCGAATATTGTATGTGGTACAACATAAATTTACGAATATTACGAAGAGGATGATTTTCGTGTAACTTCGTTGACCTTGAGAACTTCACCATAGGTAATTACAATGTCTGTGTATCCGCTAATCTTAAACATAAGCATTTTGCCAAAATTTTACCTTATAAACAAGTTTATTACTAATGTTAAAATTTAATTGCAACAACTGACAGTACTGTCAATTACTAAAACAAAATTTTTCATAGGTATTGCTACTGCATTCAATTATTACAAAAATGTTTGGAACGATTCGTCAATTTACGGGGTGGTAAAAATGCTAAAAAAATATGCGATTTCGGGAAAAAGTTATTAAGAAATATTGTTGCTCTCGACGAGTTATATTACTGGTTAAATTTAATGCACTTATTTCATTTACGCCCTGTATAAATAATCAATCAAATAAACATTAAAATTTAAAAATTTGATGCGCCTGTTTACTCTTCTGTCACTGACAGATAACCCCAAACTGTTTTGTAATTGTGATTCTTTTGTAAACTGCGAATATATTTTTTTAATTATGCCTGTTTACTATTGTTGCTTTCCGGATTGTGATTTGAATCCATTAATTAAAAAGGAATATCTTTTTCTATTTTTCCTAAGAATAGTACAGAGAAAATAAGTTAGTATTGCCAACTTAATTGGAAAAATTAAAAAATAGTTTGTCACCCCGGCACGCTTTTTTCATTTCATAAATCTGCCCGCAGAGGCGCTATAGTTAATAATATGGTCTATTCGAAGTGCTGATTCAATAAAGAGTAAAATTAAATAAATACAAATATTTTTCTTTTAATTTTCTGGCAGTGAAAAATGATATCGGTGCACGCTAGTTATTTTCATAATTTATGACAAACAGAAAATGAATCTACGTATCATCGACAACTGTTGTATAGTTGCATATCATCATAATTTATAAGTGTTTGGTGAATATATGTATACCGGATGTCCATTTTTTTCTGAACACAGGATATACAATGTAAAAATTTTCAAATAGCTATGGCTATATTTCTTTATCTATTCCTATTAATATTAGAGCAAAAAGTGAAAGAACAAAAGTTCCGCGAAAATGCTAAATACCTATACTCTATCCGTTTTAACTATAGAGCGTTGGGTAAGATAGGGCTTAAGATTCTAGCTCCCTGATTGGTTCAAACGTGAACCGAGTTTACACAGTACAATAATTGACGCGAAATTTAAATTTGCTTGACAGCTGTATCAATTATTTTGACGTCTGACATAAAATATATAAATGTCAACAAAGTTAATAATACACGATTTATTACATATTATCAATTTCTGTTTGTTTGTTTTTTTTTTCTTTTATATAATTTTCTTACTGTTTTGTCGTTATATTTCATATTACATAGTTTTCGTTGTGCGCGTTTGCTTAGTTTTTAGTTAGTAGTTCGTTAGTTTTGTTATTGTTCTCTTCGTTAATATTATAGATAAAAATCCTGAACTTGGCTCTGCCGATGTTTTAAAACATCCAAAAGGAAAGGCTCTCCGAAGCGGGCGTATAATTTATACTGCACATATCGTGCCACGAATGCATATTCCAAATTAGATAATGTCCAAATTGTGGCATCAGAACTGGGCATAGGACGATGTAATATTTGGATAGCTATAAAAGAATATGAGGAAAAAGGGTCATTCGGATTACCCCAGGAACAAATAGATTTGTTTAGAACATTATTTTGTTCACATTTAACGGTGTATATAGTTTATATATATATATATATATATATATATATATATATATATATATATATATATATATATATATATATATATATATATATATGATGTATATATTTTAGAGTGTAAATCTTTATATTTCAAAGGTGAATTATATTTTTATTTTACGTTGTTTTCTTTAACATTTATTTGAATAATGTGGTTTTCATATATGCATGCCCCTTTCGCCGAAATGTAGAGAAATGTGCAGATATTATAAGTAAATACATGCATTAAAACACAAAATAGATTAGCACATGTACGTACAAGACAAAATACTGAAAAAATGTCAATTAGAAAGAATTTTTTTAAATCCAGGAATGGCGCCAAAATTTGAACTATTTATTTAATACATGTAAAAACGGCCGCGCTCGAAACGTCATCTAGTCTATAGTTAAAACGGATATAGTATAGGTACTTCTAATAATAATTTTTAAGTAATTTTCAGTATGCCATGAAAAGTAAAACAATACGATTTCCAAGTTTTTACGTTTAACAGTTAAGGCGATTTCGGGCGACATACCCGTTCACTTCTACGGATTACTTATGGTTAGTTACGGTATGATATGGTTAATGGTGGCGCCAAAAATCGTTGGTTCACTTGTTGACACCGTACTTGGTGGTTATATACATTTAAAACTGTCAAAAATAGTGTCTGACAATTAAAATGCATTAACGGAGAAAGATAGTTTTTTCCATATTTGTCCAAAAAAGAGTAAACGAAAATAATGTCACCCTGTTTGACATAAGACCACGACTCCGACTGTTTTGACTTTTGACATTTCAAAAAAAGACATGATAAAAAGAGATAGAAATAGTGAAGAGAGAGCTGACCTGACTCGCAAACCCGTTCAGCTGTGGGCACTGATCCAAGCATACCGGCTATGTTGTTCCTAGCGCCCGAATGTGTGAACGTACCTAACGCAACATACCACAAGTGAACGGTTGTCGCCCGAAATCGCCTTTAAACGGTAACGGTAGCAATAGCAATATGCTAATTCTGAAATAATTACATTTTATTTCATTATAACATTCAAATTACTAGTAATTTCTTCAAATTTATATATGTATGTATGTATGTTGATCCTTTCCTGGTTTTATAATATTTATATGGCATCCATCAATAGCCCCAATAATCCCATTTATATTATGTGATTAACTGAAATTACGAGAAATTTCTGCCGCTGCTACTCCATTTGGCTATATTATGAACTCCTTGCTAATTTGTACCAAATAATCAACAACTACTTTGATACATGTGTGTGCAGCACTCTTAGTAATATTAAATCGGTCACCAATTTGACGATAGGATTCCTGATTAGCTAAATACCATTATTTGGGCTTCTGTTATTCTGTCGATTATATAATAACATGTAGTGCGACACATTCTAAAATGTTGTTTAAATTGTACATTATCATAAGAAGGTACTATAAGTTCCACATAATTTTCAATTCTATAAGTTTGCGTCTCTTTGCTAAATTATTTTCCATGGAATTGTCTGCATCATCCGTAGAACTGTCTATCAGAAAATCCGACGTAGGGGGGTAATGAGAGCCGGAGGGCAATGAGAGCCCCTGCAAAATAAGTACATACCAACTTTTAAATCTTTCGAAAGCTACTCGTACATGTTCCTCAATGTTCGTCAAAGTACGTTAGTCTTTGCCCGTCGCCTAGTTGTGCGCATACGCACATGATAGTTGCAAAAGTGTGTTTTCGCCTCTTAGGTTATAGGAGTTTATAGATTATAAATCACGGTAAGTAATTTCATTTTTATTTATTTTATTATATCTTGTGTTCATTTCGTTACCAGATGTATGTATTTTTGATATACTTATTGAGACAGAAGAGTAAAATAGTTTATTTACTTTATTTATATGAATATCAACATGGTGGAATTTCGGGTAATAAGAGCCTAGGAGGCTCTCATTACCCCACTACGGCTCTAATTACCCCTTTGTTGATTTTATATCCCATATTCTAAAATACACGATTTTAATCGTTCTAGATGCCCAGTAATAGCTAAAGAACAATGCTAAAAGCTAGTTGGACGTCTATTTCATTAGAAAATGCTATAAAATTTATACAAAATGAAGGAATATCTGTACGCAAAGTGGCAGAGGAATCCGGAATACTTTACAGTACTTTGAAGAAACGATACAGAGCAGCAATTGCCAATGATGATACGTATTGTCGTCCTCCAATGCTCGGAAGAAAACCCGTATTTACCAATGAACAGGAAATGATCCCAGTTGATCATCTTCTGAAGATGTCAAATATGTTTTACGGTCTAACTAGAAGCCAGTTTCGCAAAGTATGCTATAACGTGGCTGAGATATTTGGTGTTGAGGAAAGGTTTAACACGAAAAATAAAACTGCCGGCAAAGATTGGTTGCAGGGATTTATGAAACGACACCCTGAACTAAGCATCAGAAAACCGGAAGCGACTAGTATCAATAGAGTCCTCGGATTTAAGAAGATTGAAGTTACAAATTAAAGAAAGCTACCAGGAATCTATTTCACAATGATACTTCGACTGATGAATCCTGTATTGATGAGGCCACAATTTGCGATGATGACACTGTGTACTCCAATGAAGAAAATGAGTGTATCATTTGTTTAGATGTTGGAAGAAATAATGAACTATGGTATCGATGTAGAAGCTGTGGTAAATGGGCTCATTCTGAGTGCTCAGGTTCTGACAAACCAAAAGATTTTATTTGTAGATTTTGTTTAAATCTACAAAATGTTCTTTAAAATATTTTAGTGCTAAAACACATTTTTGTTACTTCACTTTTCCTTGATTTATAACCTGTTTAACATTTTTTTGTTATAATTTCACTGAAATTATATGAAATCAGTTAAAATAAGATTCATAGCATGTGGGAAAATTTTAGGCTCTTATTGCCCGACTCGTGGGGTAATTGGAGCGAAAGACATTTTTTAGAAAAACGTGTTTTTTTACTACTAACAATAATTTTTTAAAGTTAAAATTCTAATACTGTTATAGCTTTATAACCAAAAGACTAATTTAAAGTGATAAAAATAAATGATTATTACAATTCGTTACCTTTTTTTAATTTTTTCCTTAATAGGCTCCAATTCCCCCCTTCTCCCCTACTCTCCTCTGAACTTGACGAAAAAAAAAACAAACTGTCCATATCACTCATGTCATCATTTAATAATAGCTCCCAAAAATAAATTGAACATTATAAAAAATATTAAATAATCATTACTTTAACTTACCAGCACAATATCTTCAATATTATCAGCCATTTTTTTCAAATAATATTTATTAAAGGAATAAACAAATCTTTTCAATAACCAAACTAATTGTATGTGACAGCCCGTGACAGCAAAACATTCATCCCCACTATTCATCTAAGATGAAAAACTCAACAAGCACAACCTCCAGAGGTGACTAAGAATCGGAAAGAGGAGAGGAAATCTTCTCACTTTGGTCTCACTTTATCTCATCTCCGTTACGATAAAAAGAACAGTTAAAATTAGCCTGTCAACTGAGGTGAGCTGAGACGAACTGAGATCTCAGCTCACCTCAGTTGCCTCACCCCCCTTCTCGATTCTTAGTCACCTCTGGAGGTTGTGCCTGTTGAGTTTTTAATCTTAGATGAATGGTGGGGATAAATGTTTTGCTGTCACATACAATTAGTTTGGTTATTATGATTATTTGTTTATTCCTTTAATAAATATTATTATTATTTGAAGAATAAATAAATATGCAGACAATTCCGTGGAAAATAATATAGTAAAAAGACGTAAACTTTATAGAACTGAAAATCATGTGGAAAATCTCACTTGATCTCAACTCATTTCATGTCAAACTCATCTCATTTTGAGATGAGATGAGGCAAATGAAAAAAAGAACGCGACTAATTGTATTAACTAAAGTACTGTGTAAGTAAAGTGTGCCCGTGCGGACTAGCAAATAGTACTGCCACCAGTGTTGCCAGATTTAAAAGGCATTATTGTCGGAAATGAATAATACAATTATCAGATTTTAGTGAAAATTACGGTAGATTTTGTAGACTCCTGTGAAATAAATTTTGCATATATTTTGAACATACATACAATTGAAATTTATGTTCTCTCTTATGTTGAGTTTCGCGGTAAATTTAAAAAGTCGAGTTTTTTTAATTAGGGTGATATTTTAAGTCATACGATAAATTTGCATCTTTTTTACAATTTTATTTATTTACGTACCAATTTTATGAAATAAAGTGGCCTATTCAGAGAAACACAGTCATAAAGGTTGTTATACGGATATAAAAATTGTTATCATAAAGACATTTATAAAGGCCTGTGTCCACGATGCTAGAAATCGTTCCGAGTTCTCGACCACATTTTTTGATCATAATCATTGAACTTGTATGACTACAGATGTCAGGTTGGTCAAATTTATTAAGTTAGTTTCAGCCATTTCTACCAATACTAAAAACAAATAAAACATAACCAGAAATTTTTCCGGCAGTAAGTAAATTAAATTTTTCCAACGAATATATTAATTTATTTATACGTAATTATTTATAATCAATATCAAAAATGAGTAGAATTAGGTAATATTTTATAATCTTATCATTTTCAAGCTTATCAAACGTCAAGATTTTAAATTGGTAACATTTAAATGAAATTAGCAACTTGTACGAAAAAATGGGACAGAACGCATTTTTCCATTCTAGTTTTCTTTTCGATTTTTGCGTCCGAGTTGGTGATGTCCACGATCCGAGTTATCGAATTGCGGACTATATCCGAGAACTCGGATCGATTTCTAGGATCGTGGACACAGGCCTTAACAATCTCTATAAATTTGCCAATTGAGAACCTACGTCGGTATTATTGACAATCGTTACAAAATAATACTTGTGAATGAACCAGATTAATTGTCAATAGCTAACTTCATTATACATATAAACCTAATCTAATCTTAATCTTATCTGTCAATATTTAATTTTTTTTTAAATAATGAGTTGACAAGTGTATTTAAAAGGCAAATATGCCACAACAATTAAAGAACAATGATATTTATGTGTCATATTTGGAAACGACTAAATTATTTAGAACGGGTATGTTAACTCCTACAAATGATCCCAACGTGATTGAAAATTTATGAGAAGCTTTACATTTTTTATTTGAATTAAATATGTATTTATCTCAAAAATAACTTTCGCCGCAGTTTTTATCGATCTTATAACCATTATTCAAGTCGAAATAAGATCTATACCTACGTATAATAAACTGCATCCTGCTAAAAAATAATAACACCAATATTTAGTAGAAATGCCATTAATAAGAATATTTGATTGATATAATAACCTGTCACACGTCAAATATTAGAAATAACAACGTGATAACAACCATAAATACATAATTTTAGCAGTCGTTATGATAAAGACTGTCAAAGCACTTAACAATGTTGATGGCACTTTCAGTACTGTGAATACCAAATTTGATTTTAACAATCTTTATATCACATAACAACCATAAAGACCATAACGACTACACATATATTGAGTTCTGAATAGGCCCCAAAGTTTTTATTTGGATAATTTTCTGTTGCCTCTTTTTAGCCCTCACACGAAAATCTAAAAGTCGGCGCCTATGAATAGGCTCATATAGTATTTTTAGCATAATTAATATGGAAAATAAATACAATTTACCATAAATATTTAGTAATTTTGATGGTTGGTTGTGTTTTGCAATATTATGTTAAGAGATTAAAAGGGTAAAATTCCAAACCAAGCCATACTAATTATTTATTAATAATTTTGGAAAAATAATTTATAATAGTTTTATTGACACTGGTGCCAGCAATGGGTGCCTGTGAGGTGACGCTTGGTAAACGCCCGCACGGTACAAATATTTCATTATCATTACCGAAATCTGTGTACAAAGGTACAAAGCAGATTGGCAGACATAGCAATGGGTAATATGCCGTGATGATATATTTATTTATGCACCAGATGAAATTAGAAGATTTATGGATTGTATATCAGTTAGTTTTGCAGGAGTTATATTTATGTAATAAAACACATATATTTTGATTTGTTATTTAAATAAGTACAAGGCACAAGGATACAGGAAAAGATTATTAATTAAGTGTAAAATCGTGATAATGTGAAGTTCACAAAATTAGTAAATCCTCTGGCATTTGCCATTTGCCTTAAGTTTAAGGAAGAAATATGTAAAAAAACCTTAAACAGAGGCAGGGCCGGGCCGATGCGCCTGAGGCAAGTTTCAAAACGGCGCCTTTTATTTTTTTAAAAAAAGAACTTATATTGTTATTGATTAACAATAGAAGCAAGAACGAAAATTGTATTGAGCAAAAAAAAAAAATAAACTTATCTACTTATTATTTTCATGTGACCCATCCCAATATTTTGAAATACCATACTCAAATTAATATGGCAACCAGGGCCGCTCCATGGGTATAAGACGCCTTTGTAATATGTTATATTTTAGCGCCCTTTCCCCCTAATGATGAAAATTTTGCAAATTAAAGTTTAAACTATACTTTTTGTTCTTCAAAAATGCTATATTTAATATATTGAAGAAATTTTCCTAGATTCATTCTTGTAATCAATAGGTTATAATCTAAATCGTTTGTTGTAAACAACAATTTTACAACAGATTTCAGGATGTATGTGCATTTGATTCTTCGCAAAATGATAGTAGATATTTAAATGTTGGATTCATTGTGGGATCCATTCATGTAATCAATATTCTTGAGTTATAATAAATATATTCATTGTTGTAATCAACATTTTCATATTTATTATTTCAATATAACAATGCTAGAATAATAACGAACCGATCAGTACGACAATTAGAGCTCTAATGCAAACAAATTAAAAAATATATTTTCACTTCTATCACGTTAATTTATAAGTTTTATAGCAATTTTGTCTTTACGAATAAGAGCATTTTATAAAAATTTACTATTATTTACTTTACTGTCTTGAAACAGCGCCCCTCAAAGTCTAGGCGCCTTTGCGCAGGGCACAACCTGCCCACCCGTACGGAGCGGCCCTGATGGCAACGGGTGTAAGAAAAAATATATGGCTTAATTAACATGAAATATCTATGTATTTCAAAATGTATTTAATATTTAAATATAAAAAGTCATTGAACATCAAGAATGCAGAAAAAGGAACAAATGTTATAAGTGCATTAAATTATTATAGTATTTTATGTACCAAGGGCGTTACTATGATGATAATGCCACGAGGGCGACGAGAATATAGCACGAGGGCCTTCGGCCAGATGTCGCCCGATGGGCATTATCATTAGGGTACCTTTATAACCAGGGTATGGCCATGGGCCAAGATCGCCGCCATTGTCGGTAATTGATTTTCCTATTTATTTGTAATAAATGTGATATTATATTATAAGAGAATATTAAATTATCACACTGTGAATTTATAAAGGTAATAAAAATTAAGTAATTTAAGAGATACACAATTATTATTAAGACATACATTTAGAGGTTATATAGAATATATGACATGGGTTGTTATTATCACATCTAATTAAATATCTGTAGTTCTTATTTACATAATAATTGTATATTCTAAACTTACCTTTTAAAATTTAAAAGATTGTGCTTAATATTGGTTATTTATAGATGTTTTCAATATGTCAGTAATCGTGGTGGGTATCTTAACAAACTACACAAGTAAATAAAATAAAATATATTACTTACACTATAAATACATATTAAAATGACAATTAAATGTGTTTTTCATTAAAATAAAACAAATATCCACGAAAAAATAAAAAAAATAAAGGTACCCTAATTATCATTAGGGTACCTTTATAACCAGGGTATGGCCATGGCGTGGCTCACGTTTCGTTCGCCATTACCGGGACATCTGTTATATGTGTTATTCTTGCGCAAATTATTATGTATTTTCGTGGCTATTTGTTTTATTTTAATGAAAAACACATTTAATTATCATTTTAATATGTATTTAAAGTGTAAGTAATATATTTTATCTTATTTACTTGTGTAGTTTGTTAAGATACCCACCACGATTACTGTCACTGAAAACAACTAAAAATTACCAATATTAAGCACAATCATTTAAATTTTTAAAAGGTAAGTTTAGAATATATAATTATTATGTAATTAAGAACTAGTGATATTAAATTAGATGTGATAATAACAACACATATCATATATTCTACATAACCTATAAATGTATGTCTTAATAATAATTGTATATATCTTAAATAAATTCATTTTTATTACCTTTTTAAATTCACAGTGTGATTATTTAATATTATTTTATAAAATAATATCACATTACAAATAAATAGGAAAATCAATTACCGACAATGGCGGCGATCTTGGCCCATGGCCATACCCTGGTTATAAAGGTACCCTAATTATCATCTAGTAACGCTCGTGGTGCATACAAGTCTCACTAGATTATGTGAAATAAGTTTTCATTTATAATAATTTTGATTACAATAATGCTTAAGCTTTGACGTTGCTAAGGATGTTGTTTAATTGTTTTGTTTATTATCAACATTTATTTATTTTTAAAACACCAACACCAACGTTTTAAATCGTTGGAGATGGCGGTATGGGTGAATTTAATGTTTCGGAAGATATTTTGTCGAAACGGTGTAAAGAATTTATTTAGAATGTTTCTTTATACTTTGAGGAAGACAAACGTATAAATGATCTCCTAATTATTCCATTCTCGTCTGTAGAAGATGCAAGTATTATATTTTGAGGTTCGTTATCACATGACACATCTCAGTTCTTTATTTCTTATGCACTTATTTCTGAATATTATTACATTTTAGAGAGCTTGTACGGCTTTGGATGTGTCACATGTGACGGTAAATAATATCAAAAATGAATTCAAACGTGGATAAATATCGTTCCCAAAAAAATTAGTTATTCGTCATCTGTCAAAAATGAATGCGAAACATTACAGTCTGCAATTCGACGGACTTATCATGTGTGGTGAAAGTAAATGGCTTTTTAAGGTTTTTTTGATAATCAATTTTAAGTATTATAATTAAATTAACATTGATTTCTGTGTTGTGCTTTCAAAGCTGTTTTCTTTGTTGTAATCAATTAATGTGTTAATTATTGTAATCAATCATTATTATTATTGTAATGAATTATAATTAAAAAGAAAATAAATTCATTATATACCGTGCATATTATTTTTAATTTAAAGTCCATAAACGATGATCGGATTACAATGAGGGCAAATATTATGCCCTCCCATTATGCCCCGGTTGTTATAGATATGTTTATGTACACCGTATCCTAGCAATAAACAGTTCATAGTACTTTAGTGAGACAAAGACATTTTTCGGCTGTTCATTAAAATTGTATATTTTTAGTATGTCGTTTTGGTCTGTTTCAGTCCGGCGCCTGTTTCAATCCGGCGCCTGAGGCGGTCGTCTCACCTATCGGGCCGGCCCTGAACAGAGGATTAATACTAAAGTTTATTGAGAAAAGTGTACTTATTGTGTTTCATAAATAATGGAGTGTGTGCATATGTGACCTTGATTAAATTTATGGAAAATATTTGTTATTAAAATATAATCTTTTACCATAAATAGTGATAATTAAAATAAAAAATTGTAACCATAAATAAAAATTTACTTAAATAATTAATCGTCTGACGTTCGAAGGTCAGCTACCAAAATTACAAGCGATGAGTGGAGCTTTGTGTGTTACTTTTGACAAGTGATTAAGAGTAATTAGCCAGGAGTTGATTTTCTGAGTTTTATCCCTGTCAAACGTTTATGGATTATTTTAGTTAATACTTCAAATAAAAGCTACGTACAATACCATTGAAAAAAATCTGTAAGAACAGGAGGAAATAAGAATTTTAGTGCGAACGCGACTTAATAATTTTACGTAATAAGCGTGATATGAATTTTTTAAGTTAAGAATTTCTTGCGTGACGTAGCTGGTACTTCCAGTGGTCGACAAACTGTTAGTCCTAGAGAGAACAGATTTTTTCATGTTTGCATAGCTGAAATATTTTTATATAAAAACTTACGTTATATTCACGAAGAAATTATTATTAAGCATAAATAACATAAATAATAAGAATTTTTTTCTTAATAAATTATAGAACTTGAAACCGTTTGACAATATTATGACACAAAGTATGATGGCGGATGGCGCTAGTGTTTTGATTAGTTAATATTATTGTTTTAATTAATACATATTATAAATTGATTTAATTATAAATACATTATTATTATTGTTTAAACAAATTCATAAAACATAAAATAGTAATTTTTTTTGTTAGGTTATACAACAACGTGACAGTCCATAATCTTTCAAATGTGACCGCAGCTGACGCGTGAATCTCGAATTTAAAATCAGGCGTCCAATCAAATTCTTAGGACCTAACGTGTCATACCTAATTAATCAACTTTAATCGCTTGTATTTTGCGACCTAATCAATATTGAAACTAAATTTTTTCACTAATACTCATTAATTGATGTATATTTACGTCTTCTTATTTAAGATAGTTAAAATTGACTATGGTATAGTACCCTATTATTATTTTTAATTCTAAAATTAATGATTAAAAATATTTTTGGTCACATACCCCATTCTGTGAGATACAAACTTATAGAAGTCTATTTTACAATATAATTTACTACTACTAATATTTTTGTTGCTAACGAGTAAATATTTATATAAAGAATGTTTTTTAATTTCGGGTAAAAACTTTAAGTGCATATAGTACTGACCAAAATGAGTAAAAAAAGGCTTAATCAACATGGATCCGATCTTCAATAGTTTTCGAGATATAAGGCAGTGAAAAATGAGTTTTTACGGGGTTTACGACTTCGATTAAAGGATACTTTTTGTTTATCTTTCAGAGGTCAACTTAGATGTGCTATTGTTTTTTTTTTAATCAAATAATTGTATTGTTAGATGTTGTGGCAACCTTTGCCAATATTTTATTTTCAAATAACTTCGTTACTATTAGACATTGAGAAAAATGTTTCATATAAAATTTTATTGTTTTTTATAGTCTATTTACTAATATAGACAAAATTTAATTCAATCACTATCTTTGTCAATTTTACTTCGATCCTAAAGCCGGTATCCCACTGTAATGTTTTTATAAAAATGGACGTAAATATTTTTATAAAAACCGTGTTGACAGAATTTTTATGAAAACTGTATTTACATGACGTCACGTAAAAATTTTGATGTGACGTCACATAAATACAGCAGTCTGTATTCATTTTGTTGGAAGCTGCGTTATGATTGGATGTTGATGCGGGCGTGCGCAATGCGGTTGCTTGTTGTTATTTCGTGATATTATTTGAACAGTGGTGAGCGTTTGTTTATATTGAAATTGGAAATAATATGAAGCAAAATAGTCAAAATGTGTAGTGTGGTTGCCTGAACAGACAGCGTTTTAATTGATTTGAAATGAAGAAGTTTTATACCACACAAAATCGCCTGAATATTATAATAAATACGCCAGCCAAAGTACGATTTTCAACTGCTAAATATTATTATCATATAATACAACATCAAAAAATAAGTATTAAAGTTAATTAATATTTACATGCGTTATTCTTTGCATTTCTTTTTTCTCCTTTTAAATTTCCGCCCGAATCCTGTTAAAATACTCATAAATTGTAACCAACAAAGTTTTTCAACCAATAATTTTACGTAGTGTTAGTAAGATGGACCTTATTCACCTATATACTCGCGTCGTACCCTTTAAGTAGTGACGATAAAAGGATTAATTTTTCATAATTTATGTGTACACTAAATGCCCATCTTCCATGTGCCGAAAAACACTGCCTTAGATGAGTGTCACGTTTCTCACTTTAATTTCGAACTATGTCCATACATTTTTAAAAATTGGTCTTATATTCGAAGAAAGTTTCTGTAATTTATTTCATCTTCTATTCGTAATTCGTTGTGTGCGATAACTAAAACACTGCGACTTTTATTTCTTTTCTCCAGCCATAGACTAGTCAGTGGCGGTGCGTGAATTTAGAGTGAGGTGAGGCCAGATTTATAATATCACAATACGGGACATATCGATGGATTTAAAATTTGTGAGAAAAAAATGCGCCGCAGGCGATTTTTTTTAAATTTTCAAGGTCAAACGTGTTTTAATGCAAAGTAAAATAATATAGAGTTCTTTACAATAAAACAAATTTAACAAATTCTTAAAAAATAAAATCGATTAAAAGTCAAAAGTAAGAAAACAGTTACATAAATAATTCATTTAAATAAAATATTAACATAAATAAAGAAAAATTCTATAACAAAAGTAACATTGTCAGTCTTAAATATTATAAAATATTTTTAAATTTATATCTCTTTTGCGATCTTAAAGCTACCAATAAATTTTTATTTGCATCTTTATTATTTCCAATAAAATTTACGAATTCATTAGAAGACATTTAGTAATTGAATTATATTTATGATGCGAGATGTGAGCATATAAGCAATAACTACAGAAACAGAAAATCTAAAAATACAATATTACATTAAATTAATATATTATATTACTGAGTAATAGTTAGCGGTGCGGCGTAAGCGTGTAGCGGGTAGCACAAAAGCCCAAGCAGCAGCTAGTGGGTTCTCTCCACCACTCAACCGAGGCCAAGAATAATTCTCAACCTCACCTATTATTCCGATGCTTTTATCTTGCCATTTTGCGCTGGAAAGATTATATTTTTTATATTTATATAATTCAAAAGAACTAATAATGAAAATATTAGATGCAAAAGTAATCATTGTAATGATTTATTTATTTATTTAACTTTTTTCTTAACTGTTCAATTATATTATTCCCATTGTTGTAAGTAGTTCGAACTGTTGTTTTGTCTCTTGGTTGTTGGTATTTGTATATTTCTACAATACATGATTTATTATTGTTTAATTGTGTATAAATGTTTAATTTAAATAACTGTGACAAGTAACAGGCACAATTAAAATAGAAATAAATAATAGTTTCAAAATGAAAACATAAAAAAATAACAACAGTAACAATAAATAGTAATTATTAGTTTTACAAAAACTAATTGAAAATAATACAAATATACTTGTTTGAAACAAGCATTTTCCGTTGTAAGCGCATAGGTGCCCTCTGCTCGGAACGTGAGAGGCCAACTCATCGCTCGGCTCATCTGTAGTAGTGAATGCAGATGTAGAGCGTAGAGAGGGTAAAATCGTGTCGTCTCACTCGCACTTATGTATTGCGCTATTATTGTCCATGAGGACAGTATAATTTGGCCTCTATGTGTAAATTCGCGTGAAAATAACACTATTTGCATGGTTATTTGGCATATTATAGTAACAATGATTGTTTATTAGTTCAAATATTGTAGATTTGTATTATTTCAATACATTTTAAATAAAAATAAAATTATAAAATTTTACAAATGTTTTGAATTTAAGAGGTGAGGCCTGGCCTCACCTGCCTCATCTGACGCACCGCCACTGAGACTAGTCCACCAGCGAAGTTCTGATTTTTTTTATTTTTTGTATAACTGTGTAACCCATTACTCCAACAATTATTGCAGCTAACAATTTTTTATTTGAATTGACGTTATTCATAATAAATTACAAAACGCAACTACCTCTGCAGAACAACGTCCGAAATATGAAGTTTAGTAGTATCTTTGGCGCCAATTCTCTTTCATGAGTTATGCAACACTCCATAAAACCGCGTAAAATTTATTTACAGTGGGATGCAGTACTTTTCATGGAACGTTTTTATAAAAAAAAATTATAAAAATTTTTATAATTTTTTTTACAGTGGGATACTACCGGCTTAATAGTAAATGGCCTCTTTTTCGGAAATAGTTGAAGATCAGATCTATGTTGATTAAGTTTTTTTACTTGGTCTGTACTATATGCCGTTAAAGTTTTTACCCGGAATTGGAAAACACCCGGTATATTAAATAACTATGCAATAATAAATTCATAATCTGTTGCATGTTTTAATTAACTAATAGTTTCAAAGCCTTACTTCAAATCAAAAAGGTTCTCCCAATGGTTTAACTGTTAATTCCAGTGGCGGATTTAGAGGGAGGGCACTCGGGCACGTGCCCCCCCCCCCTGTTATTTTTGAGAATAAAAGAATAAAGTTACTAATTAAAATAATAAAAATACAGAATTTCTAATTAATTAAATAAACATTATTTCTCAGATTTCTCAAACTAATTTACTTGTTTGGGGTCCTGCACTCTGTTTTTTTTTTATTATTTTAAATGAAAGTTCTTTTAATTTTGAAGTAATTCGTAGTATTAAAAAGTCTTAATTGTTTTTGGTTTATCCGAATTTGATTTTTAAAGTCAACTTGACGTCACGGCGACACCAGTGACACCTATTGCTATATCTTTCTCTCGCATAAGTTCTATAGTAGGCAGAGACAAAGGTAGCACTAATGTGACGTCATATGACACTGACAACAAATCTCAAATATCTCTCAAAGTAATTATTTAAAAACATGTTTTTTTCATCTTAATCCCTATTTATTGACTAATACTTTAAATATAAAGTGTACCGCAAATAGATAATTAAAAACACAAAAAATGGGGGTTTATATTTTAGTAAAATAATAGTGGGTTACTATTTAAAAATTAAAAATTCTGACTTTATAAAAAAATATTTACATCTGCCATCAAATAGTATATTTAAATAAATAAATAAATATATCATCACGGCTTATTACCCATTGCTGGATGTGCCAATCTGCTTTGTACACAGATGTCGGTAATGATGAAATATTTGCACCGTGCGGGCGCTTACCAGGCGTCACCTCACGGGCACTCATTGCTGGCGCGGAGAGTGCACCACAGGGGTCAATTATGTGCTATTTAAAAATGGAAAAATATTTGGCGTCGGTCGGGATAAAAAAATAATAAAACTTTTATATGAACAATTTTTTACAATACAATATAAAAGTTAACGAGGAAAAGGGGGGGGGCTCACCCTATATATTGAAAATGTATTTTTCCGAATTTAGTGCCCCCCCCCCTATTATATTTTTCTAAATCCGCCACTGGTTAATTCATATATCCGAAAAATAAATTTTAACTTTAGACATGTGTATTAAAATTATGATAATACTGTATGTCCCATTTAGAGCTGCCACCATTGGGATCTCGAAAACTATAAAAGATAGAATGTCAGTTAAATGTAACTTTTTGTGCACCTACAGGAGGCCATTTAAGATGTGCTTTTATTTTTCCAAAAAATTTCATAAGACAGTAGATAATGGCGGAAAACTGAATTTGGTCAATTTTTTCATTTTGAAATTACTTCTATACTATGACTAATTGAGAAAAATGTTTCAAATAAAAAAGATACATATATTTATTGTCTATACAGTGGAGTACGAAAATATTTTTTTTATCGGTAAATTTCTGAGGTATTACACAAAATTATATCTTTTTAAATGGAACCCATATTTGATTTTTACTTTAAAAATAGTATATTGTATAACTAGTGCTGAAAGTTGGATATTTCACACGAATATGAAATACCCTTTCAGCACGTGTTGTACACGATACTTTTCCGACGACCACAATTTGTTGAACTGACATAACTGTATATACATATTAAAACAGATTATGTTAACATCATTGCTATCAGAATTCACCAAAAATTATGTTAAAATCTGATAAATCAGGGTACAACCTTCTTAATCCGTGTAAATTCAGCAAATTATCTGTAACTGTCAAACTTTTAAATACAAATTTTAGGTTAGTTCGATCAGTTATCGCAGCGTGTGATAAAATCATATCACACAGTTGCAGACCCATCTGATTGGCTGACGAGCTTTCATATCACACAGCATTACTAGTGATGTGCAATGACCAACTTTCAGTAATAGTTTAGCGTGTGAAATTATGTATTTTTCGTAGTAGTCGTCGGAAAAATACTTATTTTTTCTCTTTCGATTGGTATAAAGGTTATTGTATTTTAAATTTGTTTTATCCTTCAAATATTATATTTTTCTATATTTTTCATGAAATTTCCTATTTTTTTGTCAAGACTAATTGATTTTTCAAAATAGTATTTTATTTTACTAAGTAACTTATTCCATACCTACCACGGTTCATGATTTAATTTTAATTCAATATTTATAAGTTAACGTAAGTAGGTATACCAGGTATGATTTAAAAAAATATATAAAACATGTTAACATTTATACCAATCAAAAGAGTAAAAAAGGATTTTCTTAAAGTAAAAATCAAATATGGGTTGCATTTAAAAAAAATATAAGTTTGTGTTATATCTCGAAAATTTACCCATAAAAAATTATTTTCGTACGCCACTGGATAGACAATAAATATATTTAACTCCTTTATTGGACACATTCTCGAGTATTAATTGTTTAGTGCACAAAAAGTTCCATTTAACTGACATTGTATCTCTTATAGTTCTCGAGATCCCAATGGTGGCAGCTCTAAATGAGACACACTGTATATTATAGTTTTATTCTAACATATTACCAAACAAGTACGGAATAATCCAACGCATGCGCAGTTTAAGGCGTTTTTTTATTCAGAGCGGTTACCTCCTGTTACATGGTAACTGCATTTTATTGAGCATCCCGGTTACTTATGGTTACATCAAACATGTAACCGCGGTATGTAGGACGGTTACATGTCAGTTTACTATAGCTATCCTTTTCTAATTGTCAAAACGCTGGTATTTTGGCAGTTAGGCAAATTTTAGTAAAGGTAAAAATGGAATCTGTAACATTTCTTGTCAACGTATTTTGTATTATATCGATACACTTTAAATTAAATGTACCACACTATGAACAAGATAAATATTTAATAAATGTCAAATAATTAATTTGACAGATACGTCTGTAGTATTATATTTTATTCTAACCGATTACGTGCGTTAACCACATGTAACCCGGTTACATGAATAAAAAATCTGATATGGCCAACACATAACCTCTCGCCAGATATTTTACCTGGTTGTACGCATAAAATAAAAAATAATTTTAAATACAAATACATATATTCATGTCTCACTACAAAATAATTCTCACATATATTTGCAAAATCTATGGGATATTTTAATATAAATTATGTACAATACATACATTTTCTTTATATTCAATATTCTGAAATTTTCTTTTTCTACTTTCCTTTTCTTTTTCTTTATATTTGTCATTTTTTCGCAAATTCCTTTTATATTCTTTTTTACGTATATTCTTTTGCGTTGTTTTTTTTTTATTTTCATAATCTTCATAATGATGTACAAATATTTTTGACAGTGGTATACAAATATTTTAGACAGTGACATTTATGTGTCAATTACAAATATTTGAATTTCTTGCATTGAAGTAGTTTGATCTGAGATTTTTACATCAAATTATTTTATATGCTTTTCTTTATCTCTAAATCTATAGAAGATATAATAATGAATTTATATTTATCGAATAAAGAATTTAACGTTCTTTAATATAAGTATTTACATAAATTTTCGATAAATAATATTTAGATGATTTTTTTCTTGTAACTACTACTTCCGGTTGTCCAATTGTTACCAAAACTTAATCAACTCTTCCCATTATTGTTAGATTGAGGAATCCGTAGTTAAAAATGTCTTAAGCCTTATAGAATTTGAGAAATCGTGGATCCAACATCCACACACACATACGGACATCATCGTAAAAGTGTTATAATCGGATTCTAGGGACCTTAAAACGCGCTTATCCACTAAAATATGGATATGCGATTTTTAGCATGAATCAACACCTCTCTTAGCGAGAGGTAAAAACATGACGTTTCAAAATACATCAAACTTGACTTTTGACTACCAGTCGAATGTTCCAGCAGCTTCGGCCCGATCACAAACCAGTTTGGGAGTTTTGAACTATACTTCATTTCACGTAAGAAAATAGTGGTGGGGAGATAGAAACAGTTTGATAATGTTTTTTGATTGGATAATACCTCGATATTATCTAATCAAACAACAAGATCAAATTGCTCCTATCTTCCCATCACTATTTTCTAAGGAGTTTCCAAAGTTGTAAGTTTACTTTAGTCTTCAATAGTTATGCTGTTTTATGCAGAATGGGCCCGTCCAACTTTTTTTGAATTTTTTTATATGTTTCTAAATAGAAATTCCGTATTTTTGTATTCTTGAAATTACGCATAATACCCTGAAAATAATTATTAAAGTTTTGGCGCGAAAGTTCTGACGTTAGTGTCACTCCGTCATAAGTAGAGAGAACTGACATACGTTACCGTTAATATGACAATATAGAATATGTTGCATGAATAAAAATACGTATCCATTACAAACTGTGATCAAAAATCTTTAGAGCTAATGGTAATAAAGTAAGCTAGATAGTTATTATATCATTGCAAAATATATATTTGTTTGATTTACTTACATGAATATGTATAGGAGTAGTGTTAAATGTTATTTTTTGTGCAACCGGACGCGAAATAAGCATTTCGCAGCCGCAATACAGGCCGCGAAATTAAATTTCGCAACCGTTGTCATGGTAGCGGCCGCGAAATTAGGTAAATAATCAATTTGACACTTGAAAATAGCATAGTTTTGTTTATCAAATGTTAATCCCATAGCCACCGTGAAATCTAACATTCTATATACAATGAAACTGTTTATAATTAATAAAAAATTTAATTACATATTTTTTACGGTTGCACAAAATATATTGTGTACACCTTGTCCGCGAAATCCTTTAGCGCCCTCGAGATTGTCTTGCCTCGGTCGCAAGCGGCCTCGGCGACAATTTTTCTCTCGGTACGTTAAAGAGTGATTTCGCGGCCTTGATATACAAATAACTATTATGTAAAACTTCGATAATACATATTAATATAAAATTAATAATTTTTGCTCGTTTTCATAATGAAGTTAATTATTCGCTTTAATTTAAATGCGACTTTAAGACTTTCTTTAATATAATATTGAAGTTTTCATACTCACCTAGTGCCATTATTATAATTAAAATAGAATTTAAACTATTTTCTCTTTATAATTAAATACAACAAAGACAGTATTGATTACAATAATCAAAGTATAGTTTATAATAAAAAGTAATCCAACATTCCTACTTACTAAATGATTACAACAATGACAAGTAATGAGATTACAATAATTAAAACAAATTATAATAATTTTCATTTGATCTTAATGTTAGAGTACTCGTATGTGTAAAGCAGGCCCGTAGCCAGGATTTTTTTTTTCAGGAGGGGCTTCTAAATTTTAGGAAATGGAGGGGAGGAGTTTTATTATAATGTTCCTTTATCAAGCCTGTATCCAGAACTTTTTTGGAGGAGGGGCTCTTAAAGAATGAAACACGGATTAATATGAAAGTTTAGAACAAACAAAATTTATAATTTAGTATTTTATGCACCAATTTAAACTAAATTCATTAGAATTTCGGGAGGGGCTTTAGCCCCTCCCCTGGCTACGTACCTGGTGTAAAGCCAATCGAGAATTTATGAGCAAAATATGCATGGTCCAGTGTATAGTGACATTTTCACAGAGAAACTGGACTACTGTATTGACGCTGAGGTCACAACATGGCGACCATTTTACGCTAAAAACTTTAATTATATTATTATAGGTATAAAATACAAAATATATAGCAATTTTTATTTTGTTTTCATTTATTTATATTCAAAATTCATATGCGACATGTAATTTTTAAAAAGTCGAAGACTTGGACGGGCCTATATGATCAAATTTCATTGCTAATGTATTATTCACGATAGATAAGTATTAATAGTATATTATGTTATTAGGAGTAGAAAGCGGTCTTTTTGTGTTGAACCCAGCTATTGCGGCCGAGGCGCTAGCCGAGGCTAGGCAAGCTGGGTAAAACACAAAAAGGGCGTTCTACTCCGAATGACATATACTATTTTTTCTTCAAGTGTTCAAAGAATTTTTTGACATTTGTTTTGGAATTTTTTAATTGTAGAGTTTGCAATTTCTGCCAAAGCAGGCTGTGTACACTACAAAACAAAAACAACACAACTGTCAAATAACAATTTTCAATATAATATGTGTTGCTGTGACAACTGCCGCCGCCAGCGGTGAACTAAAACACTAACATTTTTTTACTAGTACAACAATAACAACATTTTTGTACTAGTAAGACAATGAACATCTTCTACAGTGTGTGTACAGGAGCATAATATTAATATTATAATACGCTTGAAGAAAAAGGTCATTTATGAACCGTCCGATATAATATTACTTGCAGATAACTTCACTGTATTTCGTACCCATTAGCGCGCAACGCGAAATATTTATGAATACATTTTAACTGAAACAATAAATGTACTTTATTTGAAAATTGTGCTTAAATAAATAAATAAATAAATATATCATCACGGCTTATTACCTATTGCTGGGTATGCCATTCTGCTTTGTACATAGATATCGGTAATGATGAAATATTTGCACCGTGCGGGCGCTTACCAGGCGTCACCTCACGGGCACTCATTGCTGGCGTGGAGAGTGCACCACAGGGGTCAATTTTGTGCCATTTCAAATTGGAAATATTTGGCGTCGGTCGGGATCGAACCCGGTTCCCCAGATTCGCGACCTGACACTCAGTTTTATTTTCTTCACCTACTTTTTTTGCATAAAACAGAAATATAGACTTGACGTAAACCATAAAATAATAATTTGATTTAAATGTGAGCCACTGGATAAATATTAGTACAGATGGCAGAGTAGTAGATAATTACATGTCTGTAACTCTACGACATACGTCACTGGTATTTTTAGGCCCGAGTGCTAGAACGTCAGATATCACACAGTTACATGTAACAGGCAGGTACCTCACGATTTGACGTCCTAGCAAGTATGTTACCCTAAAATGCATCGTGAAAGCTGTGTTACATATAACAGCGACTTCACAACCAGAACTAGTTCAAAATCACAAGTTGGAAAAAACTGTATGTTACACAACACAGTCATAGTAATAAATTTTTTAAACAAGTGTAGAAAAAGCACCGATTGCTTTTGAGGTTTAAGTTAAGAGTATTGTACAAGAGCATCATTGATAAATACTCATTTGGTTTGGTGCCCAAGACATAAATAATAGCGTCTGTGATGTCATCAGGAGACAAGGATATCTTTGTGAACTCCTTCGACAAACCGCCTGCATCGTAGATATCCGTGTCAACCACTCCCGGAGATAGGCTCTACAATAAAATCTATTTTTGTCATAAATTTTAATGTACAGATTCATTGAATTTTTAATTGCTAAGACTAATTCTTTGTCACGTAATTCATTACGCAATCATTCTTGTTGTTTTCACTTTAAATTTATTGCCAGTAGGGCTGTTGCAAGAATTTTTATATGACTTGTAAGTACTAAATTTTAAAAGATATTTGGCCTTATTCTCATGACCATTGTTAACTTTTTAACAATTGTTAATTAAGCAATATTGTTAACTTAACAATATTCTAGTGTCTAACAATGATTGTTAACGAAACAATAAATTGTCCATCTCGATTGTACGTCTATCGGCGAATGTCGTTTAAAGAGCCTCAAATTTGAAAATATAAAATATCCATTAGATATTTTACAATTAATTATTGAAATTTGTGTAA
Organism: Harpalus rubripes; assembly: GCA_963082715.1. NCBI lineage: Eukaryota > Metazoa > Arthropoda > Insecta > Coleoptera > Carabidae > Harpalus > Harpalus rubripes. Next base: position 17,864,057 of record OY720459.1, on the reverse strand, counting down.
TATTTTGAAAAAGTCACATGATCTGAAACAGAATGTGACGTTATAGCACATACTACAGCTACTAGATAATACATAGCTGACTCGTCCGCCATATTGGTGCCAAAATGATCTCAGTAAATTATGAAATAAAAGTGATTTTTTTATAGTAACTATTTTTCATAATCAAATATAACTTCCATATTTGTCATATTATATTTAGTATACCAAAATATTCCAAGAAAACAAGAAAATATAAGTTTCGTTATGATTTTTGAGGTTAGAGAAAACATATGTATTGCATTAGTAAGAAAACATATAGGTAACTGTAATTTTTTAAATCATTTCTTAAATGATTTGCACAATTTGGAACAGAACAACCCGTCATTGTGGATAACTACTGTGATTAATAATACTGTAACACTGATAATTAATTATTAAAGTGGCACCAAAATGGCGGACGAGTCAGCTGTGATGTATATAGTAGTTATAGCACATACAGTTTAACATGTGACAAACTATCGACTACTTTTATTTATATAAATAATGTAAACTGTTTTCCTATTGGTTATGAACGACGTACTGTATGTGCTTCGACGGCACAGGAGTGGGGTTTTTTTTCATGTCTATTTCTGGCGCGGATCTTTTTATTTATTTACGAATACAACAATAAATTATTTTTACCTTCCGTCACCTTTAGGTAAGGAAGGTATTGTCTTTGGTCAAAAAATGAGTTTTTAATGATTAAGCACGTTTTAAGGTCCTTAGAATACGATTTTACTATTTTTAAAATGATGTCTGTCTGTGTGTGTGTGTGTGTGTGTGTGTGTGTGTGTGTGTGTGTGTGTGTGTGTGTGTGTGTGTGTGTGTGTGTGTGTGTGTGTGTGTGTGTGTGTGTGTGTGTGTGTGTGTGTGTGTGTGTGTGTGTGTGTGTGTGTGTGTGTGTGTGTGTGTGTGTGTGTGTGTGTGTGTGTGTGTGTGTGTGTGTGTGTGTGTGTGTGTGTGTGTGTGTGTGTGTGTGTGTGTGTGTGTGTGTGTGTGTGTGTGTGTGTGTG